>CANYLF012087658.1:0-18849 GCA_948193215.1 Bocquillonia castaneifolia
TTCCGGCCTCGCTTTCCACCTTATCTACATCTTTTCCCAGATCATGATGACCGGTACTCTCCTTTCTGGTGGGAGGAACACTCTTTGGAGCATCCACCTTTGTGAAAACATCATCCAGGAAGCTGAACTCCATCACAGAAATGCCTACACAAGAATCCAAAATGATTAGTCACATACCGATAAAGAGCGCCAACAACAAACCCGATAAAATAGACCTTTTGGAGTAAGATCTTAGGTCAACTCTATAAATAAAATTTTTCTTTGGTTACTTAAATAACACCGAACCCAGTAATCTACTGGTGACCGATGAAAAATAACACTATCCGAAGTCTTAACCCGTAGTTTAGCCAAGAGTTTATGAGCAAATTGCTCATAAGGGGAAGCACTGTTACGAGCAAGGTGGAGCCGGGTGAAATCCCGGGAGTTAACAAAGTTCCATGAGGAGGGGAGACTCTTCAATGAAGAATGCTTCAGCTGGAAGAAGTTGGACTTCAACATCTTTAGAGACTTTGGGAGGCCACTAAAAAATGGCTGAGAAGATCTAGCAGCAAGTATAACAAAAGGAGAAGTCCCCAATTGCTTAGTCACACTAAACGAAGATCGAAGTCCATCTAAAGATAATGCATATCCAGCATGACAGAAAATCTCATACAAAGCACAGATTTACCAAATAGAGTTTGGGTGAAGCTAACTTGGAGGAAAATTATAAGCATCACAGACCGACATAAAAATATCATCTAAAGGAAAGCGCAAGCCCTCTTCAAGATGCTCCACAAAGACGAGAGCCGAGCCATCCTCGTAGGTATCAAGAAGTGAACATTGATCAGTAAGGGTGAATAGTTCTAACCCTTCACCGAAACAACGCTTGCACTATGTCATTTCCTCCTCGTCAACGGTACTCTGGTAAGAAGAAAAAATCTGAGTAGGTTTACCGGCCTCATCAACCTTTCTCTTGTCAAAGTGGCTGACAACCCCCGTACCTTCCTCTATAACCCTGTCATCAATTTTTACCCCAGTGGAAGGCACCATCTCCACGCCTTGGCTCTGACCCTTGCTCCTGTCTTTTTCCCCTTAAGGCTCAGTTACCTTTACAAGAGAGGAAACCTTAACCCTCTGTAAATCTCCAGAATCTCTCCTAGAAGATGATCCAGAGTGGCTATATTGGGTGGCTTCAAAGGAAGACCTACTATAACCACTAGAAGAACGTTCAGACATCGGAACTCACCTCAATATAGTTGAAAAATGGAAAGCTGTAAGCACCACCGGCAGAAGAGGCAAAACGTTAACGGACGGAATAGTGCAGAGGGAAAAAGAAAATGATAAGATGAGGAAAAGTAGGGCAAGCAAGGGCCTTTATATAGAGAGTTCATATTACCAAGGTTACCCTTATGAAATTACACGTGATCAGAATAAGTAAGAGGGTAAAATCATCACTACAACAACCGCATTTATTGTTATAAGTGGGAGAACGTTCGAGGAAGGGCAAATGGCATAGTAATAATGACATAATACCAAAAGGCACAAATGTAGAAGCCACATAAGCCGCACAAATAGGAAGAAGGAAAGGCGTGAAAACTCAAAAGCAAAAATATATACATAAATATACACATAATAATAATAATAATAATAATAATAATAATAATAATAATAATAATAATAATAATAATAATAATAATAATAATAATAATAATAATATATATATATATATATATACACACCACATAAACAGTAGTGAAATAAAAGTCTATTATTAAAAATCGACATAAAGAACGATAAAAAATAACAAATAAAAACGATACAATTTTTTCTCCCGGATTATTTTATTGAAGCTTTCTTGGCGGCGCAATGCCCCTCTCCACACTTTTGGGCAAGTTCCAATTTATCTACATCACTCAAAAATCAAAAATCCCTATCTGGATGTTTTTCTTCGTACAAAGTCTTCACACAATCTCCATAAGCGGTCAGACTCCGTTCCAATAACACACGTGTGTCATGAGCAAGAGCCGATTTATAAGTTGAGGTATCTTGTCGGACACGGGTAAGCCCTTCCTGAAGTGCCTCTACCCTTTTATTAGCCACTTCAAGATCAGAATCCGGCACCATATTAGCCGGAGGAATGTCCTTAGTATTATGGACAGCTTCAGCCTGACCAACTCCAGGGTCTTATAAAGAAGAAAGATGATGTCGAAACTCTTCTAGCTCTTTACTTGAGGCAGCCAGCTTAGAACGCAGTTTTTCATTCTCAGCATGAATAGTATCTACACTAGGCAGGGCACTATTTACAGCCGTCAATTGAGCAGTAATCTCTTAAAGCTTCCTCTGTAGGTCAATTTTCTCCCCTTCAGAATGCAAGTATTTGAGGTAAGACTTCCGGCGATATTTATCGAACATCAGGATTCCCTCATTGCCTCTATACTGTGATTAAAAACACCATGGCATAAAGTGTCTGGAACAAAATCTTCCCTCAAACGGCTGCGCCCTGTACACTGAGAAATGAAATGCATCATCTTATCACCAACATTGGTATCCCAATATTGATTGCCCATAGGTAGCCCCGTGAAATCATCGGGATCCTCCCCTAAAACCTCTAGAGGTGGAAGTCTTTGTCCGAAACTACTAGCCATACTGATTTTCTTCCTCTTCAAATCCTCCCGATAAGCAAAACCTCACCATCTTTGGTAGAATTCAAAGGTGGTCTTTGCCTTTCAGCAGATATCTCATGCACGTCGTCCCTGACAACAACTGAGCTCACTCTCACTAGAGACTTAGTTTGGACGGATCTCTACTGAACGTCAACACACTCTTGAGCAGGCGGGGATAGGGTAATGAAGCTAATTGATCAGCAGTGAGCGTCATCCCAGTTTCGGACAGCCTCGGTTCTAGGAACTGATCCAGTCGTATGAATCTGCACCCCTGACTCAGGTGTCGTCACGGCTATTGTCCTAACCTTAGCACTCTTTTTCCTACTTTTTGAATCACCAGCTCCTTGGGTGCTAGGTCTCTTATTTCCCTGAGGTAAAGCCCGGGACAACCACTCATCATACCAGTCCTTCGAGCGAGGAGGAGCATCACTAATGGAACGAGCTAAGCTTCTCTAGAGAGCAATGTCATCATGATAGGCTTGAAATTCTAAGAATTTTAAGAGACTCTCAGCAACTTGCAAATCAGCAAGGTCAGAAATGCTCTTCCCATCGCATAAAAGTTGTCCGACTCGCACTTAGTCAGAATTCAGTGTCCTCTTAGGACAAACTCTAATCTGACCAGAAGAGCGGTCTCGAAGGAGATGAGCTTACATTAATACTGGAGCTGAACGAACATTCTGACGAATTGTAGTCTGGATTTTCTTATAAAGAACAAGCTCATGTGGAGTTGGTTTCTCAGCATGTTGGTTAGGCAAAGTTGACCGCCACTGCTTAGGTAATTCAGAGAACTCAGATGGCTGATATAAGCAAAGCCCCTTCACCAGCTAGTATGACCATCGGACTAAATCCCGGCATACATGAAATTCCACGCCCACAGAAGAACAAAGGCACTATTACCACAACGGACAGGCTAGTACAAATGCAATAGACGGTTGGTAGTGAGAAGCTCACTCTCCTCAGCGAAAAGTTCCTGAAGTGCCAAGAGCTGACATATAGTATTAGGATGAACCTGTGAAAGAGGGACATTGAAATCTTGACAAAAGGAGGAAATTATAAAAGATAAAGGGAACCGTAGCCCAGTGCGAAGCTGCTCGTGGTAAAACACAATCTTGGTTGACCAGGAGCTAATCAAGGCAGATGTATCTCTCTCCGGGAAGGAGAGAACGTATTCATTAGGAATATGAAAGGCATGCCGCCAACCTTCAAGATTAGCGACAGAAACATCACTTTGAATCCTGAACATTTTCAAACGGAAGGATCAACAAAGAAGGGTCTTTTCACTTTTGACGAATATTTTCTCCTAGCCATAAAACTAAAAAATCCCAAAATGAAGACTAAGCTAAAAAGTAGAAGGCAAACAAAATCCTGGCCTATTTAAATACTCCATGGAGACTAGACTACCGCACACATATCACCCAGCTGTCAAAAACATGACCTTATATTTGACTTTTCACTCTTACCCCTCCCATTTTTTAAAAACTCAAAAGCCGCCCAAACATATCCACAATAAATGATTGACAAAGACATAAAATGTCTACCGTAAAATAACTCTCATGGGGGGGACTAATGATGGAGTTGGCCCAAAAGCCCAACAAGCCCAATATAAGTTACGTAAAGGAGCTTAGAGCTTTAAGAAATACAGAGACGTGGCATCACATATAAACGGCATGTCATAGATAATCAAGCCGATAAATGCTCAATTTCTCCACATGTAAAGCGATTAAATTTCAGCTCATTTATTACCACATTTATTATCATTTATTACATATAACCCGATTTAACTATCTTCAGCGTCGGAGTTGAATCAGGGACCCAGTCCCGTCCGACACAATACTCATTTGTGTAGAACCGATGAATCATACTCATACAACCCGAGACTCGACATCCGGAGAACCTTAGAGCCGAGACACCTCGACCGTAACACCATTTACTATACACATAATCAGAGCCAAAACAATTCATCTATCAGTCCATCTCTTTCAGCCACAACCCAAAGTGTCCAGATCCAGCCCACTAAGACATCAAGATTCATCAATAATTAAGATCTAATTATCAAAAAATACCTAAACTTTTCAACTTTTAACAATCATATCATGAATTTTCAATAATTACATAGTAAATGTTAATCTATCAATATTTTTTTAAAAACACTTTGCGATCACTTTTTCGACTAAAAAATATCACTGTAACTTGTTTTCAACTAAAAAAATATATTTGTAACCTGTCAAAATAATTTTTTTAACTCTAAAAGATAAATTGACTTGAATATTATATGTTGGTTACCTAAAAGAGCTAAAATGCACTTATTTATTTTGACTTATGTGTTCTAATTTTAGATAATAAGTTAAACATATACTTTCAAAAAAATAAAATTGTATATTTTGACTATTATAATTGATGTAGTATTCAACTAATTAATTTAATTTTTTATTTTTTTTTCTTTTAAAAATTGTTACAGTGAGTCAAAAAGTCTTTTTTTTTACCTGTTAAAGTGATTACAAAGTACTTTTGAAAAGTCATTGATAGATTAACATTTGCTATGTAATTATTGATAGTTTGTGATATAATAGTTAAAAATCAAAAATTTTGGGTATTTTTTTATAATTAATTCTATAATTAATATATAAAAATTGCAATTTTTCATATTTTTCTATAATAATGTTTAGTTACTCTATTTTAAAATATATTTTTCGCTTTAAGCAATAGCACAATAATTCAAATTGTTTTATATGCATATTTCAATTTATTGCTAGTCCTAGATATAAATTCAGAAAGATTTTATTTAGATTATAGTTCACATGAAGATTTTATTTATATTATAGTTCACATGAAATTAGAGGGTGTGCTCGGTTTGGTTTGGTTTAAACCAGACCAAAACTGGTTGGTTTTTCAGAGGTTCAAGGTTGAAATTGAATCAAACCAAACTAACCCCTAAACCGAACAAAATCAAAATAGTTCAGTTCGGGTCTATCAATTTTTATTTTATTTTATTTATTTTTTAAGTACACATGTATTAAAATTTTATCTACTTTTTTTTTTAAAGATGGAGTACACACACATCTACCGGAGTATCTTGGACCCTGTTTTACAGTTGTCCAGACTAATCTCTGGCCGAGAGAAGTCCAAACTCTCTCTCAACGGAGGTGAGGTTCGAATTTGAAACCTCCCTTGAATGGGGCTTTCTTTGGCATGTGGCTTTAACACTAGACCAAGACCCCGTTAGTAATTTTATCTATTTTTATATTCAAAAAAAATCATTAAATATATTTATAAAAAAACATATAAAAACGTACGAAAAAGTATATGTTACGAGTAAAATATATATATATATATATATAATTAAATAATGTAGGTTTTTCAATCAGTTCGGTTTTTCAAATATGAAAACCGAACCAAAAACCAAAACTTTTAAAATAAAATTAAACCGTTTGACCAAATAAATTGAACTAATTTTCACAAATTGATCCAGTTTGGTTTATCGATCCGGTTTGATTTTTGTACACCCTTACATGCAGTAGCACACTGAAAAAATTAAGTCATAGGCACAATATTTTTACAGGCAATATTAAAAGAGCAATATGTAGGAAATATATACATATATATTAAAAATATCATTGGTTAGGAGGTAATGGCTCTTCATACCCACTCTTAAATCTGAATCCAAGAAACCACAAAATAGTGAAAATGCACATCAATGGTTATGTTTTATTTAGTGCATATCAATGTAAGAAACCTAATACTTATAATTCAGGAGTATTTATTTATTTATAATTAGGAAATTGAGATTTGAACCTAAAACTATCACTATCATTAAATTAAGTTTAGGGAGATATTTCCTAATATTTTTTAGGTATTTAGCGAGGATAATACTTTTCTATAGCTAATTTATACGATTATATTCATATTCATAACATATAAGTATCATATAGAGATGAAATTTATGATACACTCGGCCTTTTGGTTAAGATCAAGTGTAATATAGAAATGAAATTCGTGCATTGTAAGAGAAAAAGAAGAATTTATATACGCCATGTAATTGACTGACTAAGAATATAATTTTGCTCGTGTGGTGTAAATCACCCGATGTAATAGTCACAATATTTGTTATAGTATTTGTGATGATTTTTTTAGTGGGTATTTGTGATGGATTAAGGTTTGAGTCCCACAGCAACTCCCATTCTTCATAGAAAAATAATATATACTTAGTACTAAATACTAACACTAATTTTATTCAAAAAAAATACTAACACTATTACTAATCATTAAAACTAATCTTTGTAGGACGATTTAAAAGATTTTTTAGTTCATTTAAAAAAAAGATTGTTTAGTTTAAACTCAAAAATTAAAATGAAAATGAAAATAGAGAGGAATGGAAAGAGAATTAAAATAAATTGTCTAGTTAACTAGAAAATAAGAAATGGAATAAAAATTTTACATTATAATTGTTTAAAATACTAAAATATTTTAATTTTTTTATTATTGTTCGCATCTGCATGTAAATTTTTACTAATTTAACAAATTAATAAATGTTATTCTCACATAGGGTTATCCCAATTTCCATTTATTTAGCTTAACCAAATATAAAAGATTTCCTTCTCATTGATTCCCTAACCTCTCACATGAAACATAGCTAAAGGAAGCAAAGACGGACCGTATAACGACACGCAAGAATTTCCCCGCATACCCTACCCATGCGGCAAGTTGCTGCATCATAGCAAAATGGAAAGATTCCTCACTAAAACAAAAACTCATTTTACAAAATATCAAGAAGCAGGAATTACAAATTAACAACTCAATTAAAAGATAAATGAATTTTACCATTTTCCAGTACTTCTACTAACATTTATTTCCAAAAAGCAAATTGATGAATAATAACATGTCAAAATTTAAATACTATGGAATTATTAAATTAGTATAGTGAGTGGGGCATTAACAATTGATGTCTATGTCCTCTTGCATTGCAACAAAGAGCTTAAAATCCTTCAAAAGAATAACAATTGAGAGTCCAACAGCAGCAAGCAGGTGCTACATGCAATGGGCCTTAGTTAGGTTGTTTAATGGGTCACTGACAGCAATTTCGGTATCGAGATAACCAATCAATTCTTACAGAAACAAAATCATTTGACCAGAAAAGGCAGATTCTCATTTTCAAAGATTCCAAGCAGCCACAACCAAAACATCGTAAAATACTAAAATCCTATCATTCCAAAACCAAAAATGATTCACCATTCAAACTGCCTTGCAAAACCCAATTCAATTACACCATCAAGATTCAATCTTTCATCTCTATACACTCAATCCAGCGATCCCATTTCCTACATTACACCACCAAGCAGCAAGAATCTCACTTCTCCACCAATCAAAATTTCTGCCATCTTTTCTCCACCCAGATGCTCTTTACACAATAATATTTCACTTCCCACCACCTCTACTTCTCATCCTGATGAACTCGGCAATAAAAATTTTGTCACAGACAAACCCCAACAAGAAGTTGATAGAAAGAACTTCTGGGGTGCTGCTAGTTTGATTATTGGAACTGCAGTAGGCCCTGGAATGCTTGGTTTGCCTGCTGCAACCATAAAATCAGGATCATTTCCATCAACCATTGCTATTTTGCTCTGTTGGGTTTACGTTATCTCTTCAATTTTTCTTGTTGCTGAACTTAGTTTTGCTGCTATGCAAGAAGATGGGGTTGATGAGGTGAGCTTTACTAGCCTTGCAACTAAGTCGCTAGGGAGTTATTTTGGTGCTTTTGTGGCTATTGTTTATGCTAGCTTGAATTTTTCTTTGCTAGTAGCTTGTGTTTCAGGCATTGGCTCATTAGTGTCTCAATGGTTTCCAAGGTTGAATATTGTTTTAGCTAATGCATTGTTTCCACTTGCTGTTGGGATTACAATTGCGTGCTTCCCATTCAATGTTATTGACAATGCAAATAGGTTATTATGCTTGCTCATGCTCTTCTTCATAACTGCACTTGTGGGCATTGGTATTTCTGTGGCTAGAACTAATATTGTGGGTTCCTTTGCTCTTTCTTCATGGAGTGTTTCATCGATCTTGCCTGCTATACCTGTTACTGTACTCACTTTGGGGTTCCATGTTATAACCCCTTTTATATGTAAGATTGCTGGGGACAATGCCTCTGCAGCTAGAAAAGCAATACTTATTGGTGGGGCTGTTCCTTTGATCATGGTTTTATCATGGAATTTGATTGTTTTGGGGCTTGCCGGGTTTAATGGAGCTGCCTCCTCTAGTGACCCTATTGCCCTCTTACTTTCTGTTAATCCTTCTGCTTTATCTGCCCTTCAAGGTTTCGCATTTTCTGCTCTGGCAACTAGCTTGATAGGATATGCTGTTAGCTTTCCAAAACAGCTTCTTGACGCCTTCGATTTGGTGTTCATGAAACTCAATTCTGAAGAAGTAATCAGTTCTGAGTATCAAATGCTTTCAATTAGGGATGGTAAAGGAAGAGTTGGACTAGTTACCTTTTCCAGCGGGTGTGACTCTGGTAATTCTGGGAGGACTTTATTTGATCGGTCAAAGTATTGCACCGCCTCAGAAGATAAAATATCATCAAGCATGGCCGACTCTAATTCAATTCATCAACTGTTTGTAACGGTGCTGGTACTTGCTATTTCTATTCTCATAGCATCCTTCTTTCGCTCAACATTTGCAAGAGCCCTAGATTTTGCTGGAGTTTATGCAAATTGTTTCTTGTTTGGCATACTTCCTCCTTTCATGGCATTTATACAACAATCCAGGAAGAAGCTCAGGTATTTCCCAGGATCTTAGATCCGAATATTTGCCAAGTCATGCCTTAATGCATCACTTTCTGTTCTTTCCAGTTCCAGAACTCAAGAAAGGGACTATTAAAATAATGCACTGATTTTTTTTTTCCCAGATCATCTATTCTGCCAGGAGGAGACGTTGCACTAGTGCTACTTTTTGGCATAGCTGTTATTTTGGCAATTTGGCATTAGATACCAGCACTCAACAGCATAACATTTTCCTCTATCAGAACTGGCATCAACAACTCTGCCCCCCACAATCAACATCTTTTGAATGGTATACATTACAATTTTTTTTTTACCAACTGTAGGATTTCAAAAAATGTGTTAGTATCCTTTTCAAGTCATCAAGGAAGATTTTTGATGCAACAGAAATATGTACGCAAGCATATCATGGTTCATGCATTCTACAAAAATTTCATGAAAATGAAATATTGATCATCAACCTGTACAAATTGAGGCCTAAACATTTTTTTCGTGCAATTGATAATTCATACTCCTCTTGGCTTTAGAACAGGTCATGCAAATGACAAGAAAACATGGATTTAAGTCACTGACAATTAAATGGCATAAATCATGGAATTGTAGCTGATTAATGAATTGGTGAATATTCTGAAACAACCATCAGTGAACTAAAATGTTGCTACAACGAAGTAGTAAATAATCTGAAACGGCCATAAGCTTTTTTTTTTTTGAGTGGAATACGGCCATAAGTTCGAAAATAGTAAAAAACAGAAAACAAAAATTAGAAAAAGAAAGGATTAAGGTAGGACCCTACATGTCTAATGTGCAAGCAGGTATGACACGATGATCTTCAATTAAATAGAATGTCTTTCCTTGAGTTGTGGCCTCATCTTGCACGCATTCTTTACATTGTCAATTACGTACAGACACAGTTGCTAAATCATGACTGAAGCCTCCTTTTGCCAAGTATTTGACTATTTAATGCAAAATTTGCTCCCAGATCATATTTTGTCATTTCTGTTTTGCAAGTCTGCTACATTTCAAAAGGAACATATCCCCGTAGCCTTTTCAAAATCAGGGAAGGCAAATGCTATTATTTTGAGATGCAATCGACCGTCAATTAAAAATGCAAGGTAGAAACCAGGACTGATAGTCTCAGGGCATATCTTGCAAACTTCAATCTCCAATACAATAAGTTGTCTTAAGGGTAATAGATTCATAGGAAGTCAACCGATCGCAAGTGATTTGTAATTCTGTTGGCCACAGAAAAGTTGCAATGGATCATCAAATGATACAGATAAACAAATAGTCCTCATCAGTTATATCTTAGGTGCCTGTGTCATGCTCTCATGTGAGCCATCACCATGGCCTGG
Source organism: Bocquillonia castaneifolia (assembly GCA_948193215.1). NCBI lineage: Eukaryota > Viridiplantae > Streptophyta > Magnoliopsida > Malpighiales > Euphorbiaceae > Bocquillonia > Bocquillonia castaneifolia. The sequence goes on from CANYLF012087658.1 coordinate 10,765, forward strand.
CATCATTTCAAACTAGATGCAGCTAAAAGGTGTTCAACAAGTAGTTTCCTAAAGTTACTAGAAGTAATTCCAGAAGCATCTATGCGATGATCCTAGTGTCCGTGGCATTCATTCATAGGTAGCTTTAACCTTGACATCAGCACTTGTCAAGCAAAGAAGGATATCCATCTAGTTCTATCTGATCAACCATTGCAATTAATCAGACTGAACTATGGCCTGGAACTTTGAAGGCATTTCTCTCATCCATCAGTAATCTCAACTTTTCAGCATCATCAAACCTGCCAACACCAGCAAAGATGTTATGCATGAGCACATAATCCCCTCCATATCCTCTCTCTATCTCCATTATCTTCTTTGTCACCCTCTCGCCCATCTCGATATTATCATGAAAGCTGCATGCACCCAATAGAGTCCTCCATATCACAACATTAACAATCTCACTAGGGATTCCCAAAGCCAATTTTTCTGCTTCTTCTAATCTACCTGTCCTGCTCAGCATGTCCACCAAACATCCATAATGCTTAATATCAGGCGAAATGTTATACTCATTCACCATTTTTTCAAAAAACTTATACCCTTCTTCAACCAAACCTTTATGACTACAGGCATTCAAAACACTTAAAAATGTCACTCTGTTAGGCTTCAACCCTGTTTTCTCCATTCTCTCAAAATTTTCCACTGCTTCCTTTTCCATCCCATGCATTGCAAACCCAGAAATGATTGATGTCCAAGATACCAGATTCTTCCTCTCAAAAGAAATTTCCTCAAAGAATCTTGATGCACTCACTATGCAACCACATTTTGCATAAGTATCTATAATTGAATTGGTAACACGTATATCAGACGCATTAAATCCTCTTTTCTCGACATAACAATGTATCAACCCACAATTCTTTAATTCACCCATACGAGAAATGGCTGGTAAAATAGCAAGGATAGTTATCTCACTCGGTTTAATATCCTCAAAAGAAACCATTCTTCTAAACAAAGCTAAACCTTCACTGAACCTCTTCATTCTTACATATCCATCAATAATCCCAGTCCAAGACACGACATTTTTCTCTGGCATCTCATCAAAGAGAGAACGTGCAAATTCAAGCTCACCCCACTTAACAAACCCAGTAATCATCACATTCCAAGTAACGGAATTTCTCTCAGGCATTTCATCAAACACAAGACGCGCATTGCATAAACCCCCACTAGACAAATACATACTTACTAGAGCAGTAAGTACATAAAGATGGGATTGAAAACCCACTTTGACAGTGAGATTGTGAAACTGGGTACCCATTCTCGGGCAAGAAGAATTAGTACAGGCATTGATAAGAAAGGAATAGGTAAAGCTATCAAATGAAAAGGGTGGCAATGAAGAGGAGTGAAAGTAAACTTGTTGGAGTTGATTGTAGAGAGAGAAAGCCAAGTGAGGAGAGTTACTAAGAGAATAGAATCTAAGAAAAGTGTTAAACAGAAGCATTGAATGGTTTAGCAAACCATTAGTGAGTAGGTGTGAATGTAGTTGCTGGGTGGGCTGGTGAACTGTTGGGTTAGTGAGTAAAACAGAAAGCAAGTGCTTTGCCTTTTCTTCTAGTGTGGTTGTGGATAATGCCCTGTTGATTAGGAGGTTTATTTTGGGTTTTAGTTTTGTTTTGTTTGAGTGGTAGAAGAAGATGGGTGCTCTAAATCTTACCATAATTCACTAGTCAACTAATACTAATAGTGTCATTGCAATGTCAGTTATGTATTAAACCTTGAATGACATGACTGTGCATTTACAGAGTGACCTCAAGAGATTTGATTTTTCTTTGTAAGTTTTTCGAATGAATGTGTAGTTTTATTATTGCCCTGAGAAATTTTCAACATTTAATTGCATAGCTAAAATTTCACTACCACAAATTCCCAAGTTTACAATTTCTACCAGATCAGGCTGTGTTCACTATTTGTGTCTGTCAATAGTCAAAAGAACCATTGCACCAAATATTAAATTTTCTTTCAATTGGAAGGTAAAAGGAAGAAAGAAAAAAAAAAAAAGAAAAAGAGAAAAGAGAGATCATTTGAGACCATAGCATTAAGCATTCCTTCCCTTTCAAATTTAATAATAGAATGTATCACTCCCTCTCTCTAGCCTCCGGCTTCTTGAGCTTCATGTACAGACATCAGACAAAATTTGAACCTAACAATTTTTTATCCGTCAAATGGCGGCAGATAACCTGCAAAAAATGCTTATGCTGAGATAGCAACGGTCATCTACTGACTTTGGCAGCGGAGTCATGTTCTTATCTTTCCTTGTGAGCATAAATTGTAACCTTGCATGATCATACATCGCCGCATAATTGGAGTACCGGTACAAAATTGCTGGATTTGCTTGTGTAATTCTGGATAAATCAAGTGATTTTGAACCCATCGAGTCATTGCCTGATTGATATTTTGAGAACAGTATTGCGTTTGTGCAGCTTATAAATCTGTGTGGTCTGTATAAGCAGCTTCCAGCTATACTTGTCAGTCCTATCTAATCTGCCTTGCTAGCTGAAGGATTCCTGCCAAACTGTATGATCATTGGCTTGTCTTTAAACACATATCCATTTGCTAGATTCTGCAACCATTAATAAAAGGCCTAATGGCAAAATAAATCCAAACCTTTTAACGAAATTGCAAATTTAACTAAACCTTTTAATTTTTGCAATTATAACCAAATTTCAAAAGTTTGTTGCAATTTTAACCAAATCTTTATTGTGACCAATTAAATCCAAACCTTTTGATTCAAAGCAATATTAACCAAAATTTGAAAATTTTGATATGATTTTAAATTGCATTTAAAGTTTATACAATTTCTAAATTGTCATGCATCTAAATAGACATAAATAAAATCCCATCACATTTATTAAAAAGTAAAAATTTGTAATTTTATTTTAAAAATTTGGTTAAAATTGCATTTCAATCAAAAGTTTTGGATTTAATTGATCATTAGTAAAGGTTTGATTAAAATTGCAACTAACCTTTACAATTTGGTTAAAATTGCAATGAACGTTTGAAATATGGTTATAATTGTAAAAATTAAAAGGTTTGGTTAAATTTGTAATTTCATTCAAAGGTTTGGATTTATTTGACCATTAAGCCTTAATAAAAATAATAAGGATCACATTCTTGCCATGACAGAATGGAACAGAAAGACATTAGAATAAGAGAGATTATGCACTATATTTTTCAGTTGTATAAATCTTCATGCAACTCCCAGTTGGAAAATAGAAGGATAGTTGATAAAAGCTACTCATTTCATAATTGCACACAGGAAACAGCATTTGCTAAAGTAACATCAGCACATCAAAAGGGTCCAATTCCAACTACATGCAGTGCAATAACACAGGTGCTAGAAAACAGTGATTTCACAATAGACATACCAGAGCTTGATGGGCAAGTTCAACTGATGGAAATGTCACAAAGGCTTGACCCCTCATTCTCCCCTCCTAAAAATCAAAAGCCATGGCTAAGTTATAAGTTCAAAAGTATGAGAATGATATATTTATATTGGTTAAAAGTTCATCCCATAAACATCACTTCATGAATGAAATCACCTTAACAAAGTTCAGCGAGTGTTTTAAGAATGTTGGATTATTTTCAAAGAAAAGTATTAAAGAAAATTCTGTATTATGATGTATGAAGATTGCATATATTCCATGAATATTCTTTTTCTACAAATTTATTCAGCTCATATTTCATTGACTAGCTTCTCACTCTTCATAATGATGTGACCCTTTTCGACATTAATAATGGTATAGATCATCAACGCTAAAGAAAAAGCATCTCTATCTAATTTCAAGTGCTATAGCATGAATGGACTGGTGAATGACACAACCAAATACATTTTCCTAGAACCTGAAGCTTGCAAAAATACATAGATTTTTTTGTTAAGAAGTCAAGAAATTTGTAATAGACCTTACCTGCATCAACTTCACATTAAGGCCAACTTTAGCAGCATCAATACTTCCAAATAATGATCCTATAGCACTTAGCCAAAGAGCAAAAGTGAAAAAAATAATGATAGTATTAAGAGTACATGCACAAAATAAAGTTTGAAGAATAGCTATTTCTTATATCAATAATGTCATGTGGATTAAATTGATTAAATCAAGAAGGGTGAAATGATAATCTTAAACTTTCAAAAGGTTTTGAAAAGTGTGATTGTTAAATGTTTTCATCTTAAAAAGTCGTGCTTAAAAGTGATTTCCAATAATAACCCCATTTGATTTGAATCAATTTGATCCTCTAATCACTTTTCTTCTTATATTATGAACATCTAGTAAATTTGTCAAAGTTGCTAGAAAACCGCTATGAGATATTAATCACTAATCTTTTTGACAGCTTACCAAATATGTAGAAGAAATCATCAGCAACCACATCCTTGCTCAAGTTCTTTATGTACAACACAGATGCAGGAGTCCCAACTGTGTAATTCTGCACAATTTAAGATATTACACTCCACACAACTCTCTATGACCAGCATTTATCTCACAGTGAAATAGGAATTAACACTCAGTTAATAAAATAATGGATCCCACAAAAATGAATGAATTAACATCCATTTAATCATATCAGGTAATTACAAAGTTATATGTATTCATTCCACTCACTACGGAATAGAAATCACCTAAAAATGTAAACTTTGCTACCTTAAACTTAGGAAGTGATAGAATTTCCTCTGGAGCCAGCCTGTTGTTCTCTAATTCTTCTGGAGTAGCATATGGTTTATGATATGAACCTTCTTTACCTTGTTCCTCAGATTCCCCAACACCATCATCTGTTTGTTCAGTCTGAGTTACTTTTGGGGCAATTTTAATCTGTGATGCAACAGCAGAATTATATGAATATTTACATTGATCATGTCGTACAATTAAATTTAGCAACATATAATCCAAAAAAAATTTCTGCTAGAAATGGTATGACCTGCAACACAGGGTTTTTCTTTTTTATGACAGGAATTTCTTTTGGAACCAGGGAGGAAGGTTTCACTCCAACAGCTTCATGAACCACATCTTTATCCACTCCAGGGCCAACTATTGCTTCTCGCCTTACACGCTTTCGTCCAGATTTAATTGCTCTTGAAACAGCAGAGGTTTTGTTATCGATATCCTGAAAGCATTTAAAGGCAACGAAATCATATTCAGTTGGAATATATATATGCACCCTTCATAGTTTAGTTAGTGGCATACAGTAATGTGACACTCTTCCAACAAATGTGTCCCACATTTTCCATACCTCATCTAAAGACTCCATTTCTGATTCAGAACTGGATAAATCTGCCACATGAGGCTTTGCAGCAACAGTAGGGGGAGGTGGAGGTGGGGGTGCTGAAGGTGGCAGGGGTGGAGTTGGCAGGGCCATGCGAAATGGAGCTGGAATGTTCATTTTGTTCATCAGATGCAACACCTAAAAATAGAGAAGTTAATTTTGTACAACTTGATTCTGAGACCCTTGCACCTCACTAGACTAGAATCACTGAAAAATGTAACTAGCAAACAGAAAGAAGAAAGATATGTAAAATTTGTCTATTTCTTGATCTGAGATTGAGATTGACTACAACCTGCGTATAAAAGCGAGGAACGGCAATAAGGGCATTAACAATATTGGTCAGAATGTTTCCATCTGGAGGTGGATAAGCATACCTGTGGCAGAAGAATCAAACACAGATTAACAATCTAGTTGCTTCTAACAACATAATAAAAAAAAAATAAGAAGGATAATATAATTTATACAGAGGTATACAATCAGCAACACAGCTTCACGATACAACAATTGAAACAAAAGCAAACAAAGAAACTTAAAGAAGTTAAAAGGGGGAAAAATACATACTCCAGATGAGGGGCAAATGGATAGTCTACACCAAGTCTTGGAGCAATAGGTTCACTAGTAAGCATAGACTTAGAACCACCACCAATAACATCCCTCTTCGCAGCAGAAGCATCCTTTATCATCGAATCTGATACTATACGATCTTTCCCGAATTGAGCTTCATTTTGCATATGCACATTACTATTGTCATTATTCTCATTCATCTTACTATTAATATTATTAGCTTTCTCCACAGCTAACACCTTACCAAGAAACCTCAACCTAAAAAACCACAAATAATGCATTTCTTTACAATAATGTAACAAAAGAAGCATCCAAACAATTGAAATTTGATAAAAGATTCAATCATTTAAGTACCCATTTAGCTGACGTTGTGCTTGATAAGCCAAAGCTTCATTCTTGAAATCTATAAATGCACAGTTTCTAAGTCTATGCCAAAAAAACCAAATAATTAGAAACAGTAAAAGCAAGAAAGTTTACAAAAAGGGTAAAACGGGGAATAAATATTGGACCTTCTGGCGGTGGCACAAGGACGGACAGAGGTGGCTCCATAGTGAGAGAAGAGACGGGAAAGAGTATCATGTGGAATAGCCTCAGGAAGGTGCTTTATCAAAAGGGTAATCACAGCCGTTGATTCTGCTTCTGTTTTCACTTCCATTGTTTTCTTTTACTCTTATTTTTCTCGCCGGAAAACTGGGTCTTTGGTGGCATATAGTAGACGGAGCAGCCTACAGGCGGTTGTTTTGGAATATGGGTTAATGGGTGGGTTTTTATTAAGGCCCAAAATTGTTAACTGTGTATGACATTGAAAGCCCAGATCCGAGCCCACCCATTATCTTGTTCATTTTTCTACCAAATACTACATTTTTTCTTTCTTTTTTTTTTAAATTCAATGACCAAATACATTTGTTAGATAAATAAATAAAAATAACTATACATTTTATTTTTAAATTTTTTTTTCTTATTTATGTTACATACAATAGGTTAAAAAGATTACGTAGTTTTGACATAATAATACTAAAGAAATAAATATTATGGCATTTTCAATAAATCAATTGCTCATAATTTACATTCAGTTATTAATAGTTGAATTAGATATTGATTAGAAACAATGAATGAAAAGGGCTTAGTGAGAGGAGTAGATTGAAATTAGGCCACCAATCATTGTCAAGAAAAGCTAGATAATTGGCAATAATAATAATAATAATAAAATCCTTTATTTTATTTTGAAAATGGAGCTTTCTATAGGAATGAAATGGTCATAAAAAAATGATTCTTTCTAGTACCTCAAAAAGTAGTTTTCAGACTCGCTTTCTTTTTAACCTATGGTGGTGGCTCCACACGCCTTTCAATCATCAATCAAGGTATATATAATCGTTGTTCAAAAAAAAAATCAAGATATATAGAATTGATTACAATCCTCTGAGCCACACGGATAATGACAATTTCAGATATAATTGAAATTATATAAACTTTGACATTTATAAGGTTAAATGTCACGACCCAAACCCAGAGTACGTAATCGGTGTCAGGGAACGGGAAAGCTATTCATTACCGGAACCCATGGCTAGCCTAAACTGGATAAAATCATACATCCATATAGCACTCCAGAATTATATATCCTGGTTTAACACAAAAACAATATATACTTGCTCAAATAAAACATATAAAATCCGCCATTACCATATAATATAACAACATAACCAGCATATTAGCTGGATGCCTCACTGGGCGATCATCACCATAAACATTATTAACATACAGAAATATTGAAATACATCCTCAACCATACGCCTCATGTTAAAATATACTCATACATATCACACTTAAACACCAAACGATACTACTGCAGCTACTAGAGTTCGTACATATGAATGGTAGTACTATAACGTACTCAAAATAGCCGAGAAAGAAAGAGACCGGCGTATAGACCTTATAACTGAGGTCTGGGAAGAATCCTGAAAAAAATAAATTGAGGGGAGTCAGACCTCACTGAGTGAATTAAAACCATATTTATGCAATGCAACCTATCACACATTTTTATATGTATTTATATATAATCAAGCAGGCAAATGAAATGTCACAACTCAAGCTCTCTGCCTCGAAACTATTATTAATAATATAGATCAGTGTTCGAGCACTATACCCCAAACATGCCCTGATCTTTTAATAACAATAATAATATAGACCGGTGTCCGAGCACTATACATCGAACATACCGGGAGCTCTACACCGAACATA
>CANYLF012089172.1:0-13608 GCA_948193215.1 Bocquillonia castaneifolia
ATACACCCAGTATTTCATGTATCAATGTTGAGAAAGTACATTTCAGATCCTTCACATGTAATCCAGACTGATGATGTGGAGATTGGAGAAGACCTGAAATATGATAAGTATCCAGTAGCTATCATTGATCAACAGGTGAGACAGCTACGATCCAAGTCGATCCCTATGGTGAAAGTGGTATGGAAGAATTATTCTGTTGAGAACTGTACCTGGGAGTTGAAGCAGGACATGAGAGAATAGTTTCCTCATCTATTCCTACAATAAAGTAAGATTTAAATTCGAGGCAAATTTTCTTAAGGTCGGGAGAATGTAATACCAGTGATTTTTGACATTTATTTTCCCCAAAATTAATTATTTTAATTCAGGATTAGTTAACTAAGTTCGGAAGTAAATTTACTTTCCCAGAATTTAATTAATTGATCCGGTATTAAATTAAATGGGTTTAAAGTTCAAAAATTAAAAATAATAGTTCATGATATTATTTTAACATAATTTTTTACATTAAAGTGTTAAAATTATACAAACTCGTATTTAAAATTTGAGCTCTTAAGGAAAAGGACAAAAATGAAAATAAGAAACTTTTTTTTATTCTTTAAACCTGCAGACGGATCAAATTGCAATAGAAAGCTTTAGAGAAAAATATCCACTGTAACACCCAGAATCTCTCAGGGTAGTCACTATAGCCCGAGATCAACTCACCATTGAATCCACCACCTCCGGCCACCTCCATCTTGTTCAACCTACCAAATTGAAGCCCATCCAATTTCCAGTCGACCTATACCATTTTTGTGCCTCTCCTTTGTCGAAAAATGAAGAACCAGGCTCCTAAAGTTCTATCAACGTCGGCCGCCATCGTCCAAGGTGTTCTAGGGATTGTTTGGAGAAATTAACTCCACCATCGTGTAGATCGGCCAAAATTACGTGGAATAGGACCAGACCACGATCAAAACGACATTGTTTGTTCGGTCATCAGAGTAGGTGGAGCTTCTTGGCACTGACGAGCTTTTTCAGCCTTGATCCATCGTCTGCAAGGGTGGTCTGAGGAAAAAAAAGGTATATTTGGACTCGTGGGGTCTTGCTCTACAAGTTTGGAGCTTTGGGGCTCCATCCGGCCACCTTGGCCGGTGGCGCCGCTGCTAACGGTGGCCGGAGGGCCCCACTGCAGCAAGGTTGGTTTTTATTTTTAAAAATCTCAAAAATTATTTCAGACAACTTTTGTAAAGGCCAATAGGTAACCGATGTGTAGATTTTAAATTAAAAATTCTGAAAGCTAAAATGCAGTATTTGGAAAATCACTAAAATACGCGTTAAGTGTTTAATTTATATGTTTAAGCTTCGAATACATTGTTAGGACGTTAAATAAGTTATATTGGAGTTATTTAGATTTTTTAATAATAAGATAGATCGATTTAATAATTAATCAGACAGTAAATCAAATTAAAGTGGTAAGTGTATTAAATGGATAATAAATGATAATAAATGATATTGATAGAAATTAATTGAGAATAATTTGATGGATAAATTGTGATGATATATTAAATATAAATAAGTAAATATAATATTATTAGTTATTATTATGATATTATATTAATAATAAGAAACGTAAAATGAATAAAAAATTAATAAATAAAATAGTAAAATAAATTAAAACAAATAAGTAGATAAAATATTATCGATTATTATTACTATAATATTTATGGATATTAAATGTATAAATTTAATAAGTAAGATGGTGAGGCGATTTGATGAAATAATAAAAAATAATAACAATAATAAAAAGGAAAGATAAAATATTACTATTAATGTGATATGGTTGTTTTGGAAAATCCAGGTAATTTGGTAGACTCAGTTATGTGGTGATGAGTTTATAAGTGTATTTTATTTGCAAAAATGGGCTCCACTAGCTGGAGAGATATTCGATTTACAAGGGAGATGCTGCAGAATTTTCGGTAGATTTTCTCGTAAAATGCGTTGTCAGGTTAAAACGTTAGAATTATAAGTGAGGATTACCATTAGATACAAGTCGATGTAAATACGACGTATTCGTATAAAATTCTAGAAATCTTAGAAATTAAGATATTGTCTGTTTTCTGAGTCTTTCCTATTTATTTATATTCTGTAGATAATCAGAGAGCCCAAGGAGGGCCGAGTACTTCCGGAGTGCAGGGAGGCGCTTAGTCTATCTGTGAGTTAATTTCATATTTATGATATTGCTCATAGAAATTATATCATTATTTCATATAATCATATTTATAATTTTGATTATTAATAATTATTATATTTATTAAATATTAAATATTTATATTTACATTTATTATCAAGCATATAGATATCATGCATATGTAACATGGGGAAGCATTATATATTTATATATATGTTTATATTATATATTGTATATGTAAATGATGTGATGTGATGAAATGACTAAGCATCTGTGATTCTGTGCTTGCAAACATAGGATAGTTATGGAACGAGCTACCTGATGGGTGTCATCAGGCTGTGTGCATACAAGAGTCAGGTATGTTTATGGCTATGATGGAAAGATCAGGGCTGGTTCAGAGTAGTACTCGGACACCGATCGGTTATATATTTTATGATTTACTTTGCTATAACTGTGGCTGGTTCGGTGTAGTGCTCGGACGACAACATAGTAAAGTCTGAGGCTGGTTCGGTGTAGTGCTCGGACGTTAGACCAATAACGGATTAAGAGAATAGTGTTGAAATAAGAGAACCAGATATGGTTATGGGGTAGAGGGCTATTAGGTGTTCTACCTCAATTCTCCTACTTGATTTCTATGATTGTTGCATTTATTTGAGAGTTGTATGTATAAATATTATTACATATATATATTATGTATGTGATGTGCAGTTTAGGTTGCATTTCATAAATATGAGATTGACTTACTCAGTGAGGTCTGACTCCCCTCAACCCATTTTTTTCAAGATTGTTTCAGACCTCGTACATTGAGATTCTACGCCGGATTCCTACTTCACTGGCAACTCGACGTATGTTTTATTTATGTATTGTGTGGTTTTCTATCTAGAGCTGCAGTAGAAATCCTTGGTGTGGGTCTGATCTGAGGTGCCGTATGTTGATATTTATTTTTATATATGATTATCACGGTGTGTAAATATAATTATGTTATTAATATTTTATGAGTGGTGTGATGAATGAAACTCCAGCCGGTATGCTAGATGTTATATTATTGATGATATTGAGATGATAATAATATTTGTGGAGTGATTTATATATTGTGATACATATATTACAAATGTTAATGTTGGTTTAGTAGGTTAAAGGCTTACGACGGGTTCCGGTAGCATATAGCTTTCCCGTTCCCTAACGCCGGTCATGTACCTGGGTTTGGGTAATGACACTGATTAATTTTCTTTCAATTTCTGCGACGGAAACTCTTAGTTTTGGCAACGGATTTACCGTCGCAAAAAGTGGGAATAGCTAGGGTTTCTTAGTGTTTGCGATGGGTGTGTCATACTCTGCGACGGACGTATCCGTTGTAAAAAGTGGGAATATGAACCGCAATCTAGTGTTTCTTAGGTTTTGTGACGGGTAATCCATAATCTGTGACGAATATTTCCATCGCAAAAAGTGGATTTGAAACGACATCCAGTGTTTCTTAGTTTTGGTGACGGATGCATCATAATCTACGACATAATTTTCCATTGAAAAAGGGTAAATTATAAATACAACAACTTCCTCCCCCCCCCCCTATCAGTTTTCATTTTCTCCCATTTTCTTTTTTTTCCCACGATCCTCACACCCCCCCAGCGTCAACCACACAACCCCCAGCGTCGACCCACCAACCGTCCACCCACCAACTGCCATTGACGTTATGAGCATCTCCTCCTCCACAGTGAATGGCGATGGCGACGGCATCTTCTCCTCCTCCCTGCTACGACCAGCGCTCCTATCCTCCTCCGTCGCTGCTCCACCGAACTGTAACTTTTAATTTCTTATTATATATATATATATTTCTGATTTTTTAGTTTATATATTAGTTTTTTTTAATTTATATATATTATTTTTTTAGTTTATATATTAGTTTAATATATATATTTATATATATTCTATTTTTTAATTCATATATGTGTATATATATATATATATATATATATATATATATATATATATATATTTCTATTATTAGTTTAATTATTAAATAAATATTTTTAGGTTATTTCAATTTTAGATTAATTGTTGTAATTAATTAAAATTAGTTAGGTTGATTATAAAATAAATTATGTTTTTAACATATAATAATAGGTTAATTGAATTAATTGAATTTAAGTTGAATAATTAAATTAATTTCTTTGGTTATAATAAAATTTGAATTTTTTTATATTAAAAAAATAAATTATACTTTTTAATGTAAAATTGTGTTTTAAAATTTTTATCAGGTATGTTTGTATGCTTTTGCCTGTAAATTAAATATAAATTATAAGTGATATATATTATATTTAGATGTGTTGTTACTTTTTGGTTGTACGTTTTATGGATTTATAAATTTTTTTGTAGGTTTTAGTGTATTATATAAAATGTTAAAATAAAATTTGTGTTATATAAATAAAATATGTTCTTTGATTTGTTAGAAGAGTTGAATGATAAAAATCAATAATTAAAAAAGTTGTTTGAAAGAAATAAAGAAATTAAAATAAAAAAGGTAGGAAAATAAATAATAGAAATAGAATATGTTAGATAATTATAATGAAATATGTTAATAAAATGCATGATTGAATATATATATATATATATTTATGAAATATGCATGTTTAGTAATTATATTATGGTTGTTTATGCATGTGCTGTTAGATTTAGGATTGTGATATTGATATATTATATATATTTATGCGTGTGTTTTTAAATTTAGGTTGGTTGATATTGCAGGAATGTAATACACATGATTTTTGACATTAATTTTCTCTGAAATTATTTATTTTAATTCGGGATTAATTAATTAAGCTTGGAATAAATTTATTTTCCCGAAATTTAATTAATTGGTCCGGTATGAAATTAAATGGGTTTAATGTTCAAAAATTAAAAATAATATTTCGGGATGTTATTTTAACATAAATTTCTATGTGAAAGTGTTAAAATATTATGCGAACTCGTAGTTAAAATTTCAGCTCAATCCGAGTTCGGAATAGTAAGTAATTGAAGAAAATGACTAAATTGAAAACTGAAAACTTCACCTTATATATATACAAATCGTCTGCCGGGCTTAATTGGAAAACCAGAAAGTTTGAGAAAATTTCACTGTAGTCCTCAGATTCTCTGAGAATAGCCACAGTAGCACCTGAAACTAAAACCGTTCGTTCTCCATTATCCGGTCACCTTTTCAAGCGATTCAAGAGCCCAAATTGTAGTACTCGACGAGACCTATTAGTACGTACCAACGATTTCAGCAACCATCGCTGGTGGAGAGAGAAACGAGCATCGAAAGTTTTGGCCAAGGTAAATTTTATTTTTCATTAATTTTTAACCGTTTTAATAAAAATTGACACCAGTGAATTGTAGATCGTGAGGAGTAGAGTAATTTAGACACCTGAATCGATGAAATCAGAGCTGAATTGGAGGTTAACGGAGGAAAATATAAATTTATCACCGCTGGTCTATTTCCATAGATCTATAAAACTCTAGATGCAGGGAAGGCTCGTGAACCACATAGGTGAATTCTTGGAGTTGAGTCGATCAAATTTGGAGCTTCCGGCCGCCGGAATCGCTGTGGAAGGCCAGTGGTGGCGGCAGTTCGGCGAGCCACTCCGGTGAGATCTTGTGATATTTTTTAAAAATCCCAAAAATTATTTCGGATAACTTTTGTAAAGGCCGATAGGTAACCGATGTGTAGATTTTAAATTAAAAATCATGAAAGTTAAAACACAGTTTATGAAAATCATGGACGCGCCCGCTAAGTGTTAAATTTATACATTTAAGCTTCGAATATGTTGTTAGAATGTTAAATAAATTATATTAGAGTTGTTTAGGTTTTTAAATAAATAAGATAGATTAGTTTAATAATTAATCAGACGGTAAACCGAGTTAAAGCGGTAGGTGTATTAATGAACAAAATTGATAAATAAATGATATATTGGGTATAAATAAGTAGCTATTATGTTATTAGCTATTGTTATTATATTTTATTAATAATAAGTAAAGTAAAATAAATAAAAAGTAAAATAAATTAAAAAAAATGAATAGGTAAAATGTTATCGACTATTATTACTATAATATTAATGGATATTTTATGAATATATTTTTATAAACTAAATGGTGAAAAAGTTGATAAGAAAAAAATAAATAAAATATTATTTATTATTACGGTAATAATTGCGATAGTAAATCCGGATAAATCGGTAGGCCCGGTATGTAACGATAATTATAGAAGTGCGTTTGTTTGCAGAAATGGGCTCCACTATGGTGGAGAGATATTTGATTTATAGAGAAGATGCTGCCAAATTTTAAGTAGATTTTCTCTTAAAACGCGTTTTCGGATTTAAACGATAGAAAAATAAGTTACGATTACGTTAGATATAAGCCGACGTTTATACGACGTGTCTGTATAGAATTCTAGAATTTCTAAGAAATTAAGATATTATTCTTTTCTGAGTCTTTATTGCTGTTATTATTATTATGTATATAATCAGAGAGCCCGGGAAAGCCAAGCACTTCGGAAGTGCAGGGAGGCGCTCGTCCTACTTGTGAGTTAATTTCATATTTATGATATTGCTCGTAGAAATTAATCATTATTTATATGTTCGTATTTATAATTTTGATTATTAATAATTATTATATATTTATTGAATATTAAATATTTATATTTATATTTATTATCAAGCATATAGATATCATTCATATGTGACATGGGAAAGTGTGTGTGTGTGTGTGTGTGTGTGTGTGTGTGTGTGTGTGTATATATAACAGAGGGAACCCTAGAATCTATGGGGGATGATCACACAGTGGATGATATAATAGAAGTTAAATGATTATGCAGATATCAAAGGAAAATGAAGAAGAAGATGAAGAAGAAGAGATCACGAAGATGGAAACAAAGAAATGAAAAATATAATTATTTAGAACAAGTTATTAAATCTTAATCATATGCATATAACTTCAGGCGGCAATCCGCTTCAACTTATATACCATATAATTAAGTTATTATTATTTAGTTATTAAAGAAAATAATCTGAAGAAATTCTTACTCTTTATTATTCAAAATCTTGATACAAATTTACAGAACTGGAGGGTTACAGGGTTATGGTTGAGAGGTTAAATGATCTCAACAGTTTGGAGTTTTACAAAGAAAGGTTACAGATTTTCTTTCTTTTTTCTCTCTGTTGCTATCTAATATTTTCTCAAATGCTTTCCAAGTTCTGCCTACATTATACAAATGAAAGCTTATTTATAGAATCCATAAGCTCAAAATCTAAATGAAATTATAATCAAATGAAATTCAAATTCTACTAGATACTATTCTAAACTTGACTTTTTGGAGAGTTGCTGGAGCGTCTCTTCATTGTCGGATATGCTTTAGCCGAAAGTTTGATAAGACAAATACTTTAAATATTATTAATACTTTTAAATATATATATATATATATATATATATATATATATATATATATATATATATTTTTTTTTTTTAAGGCCCAATAAGCTTTAAGATTGGGCTAAGGAAAAGATACCGAAACGGTCATCTTCGTTATCGTTACCCAAATCAATAATGGGCTCTGATTCTGAAGACTCTGAATCATCCTTCTGTGATGCTTTAGAGGAAGAGGCCTTTGAACTTGCTTTCTTGGACTCAACCAAATCATTCATAATTCTAAAAAATTCTTCTTCTGAATTGGCTGCTGCCAATTGAGGTAATGCAAAAGATTTTTGGGCCAGGAATGTAGTCTGGGCCTGTAATTGAAGATGGGTATTTTCATGAAAACCCTTCAATAGCAGTTTCCCGCATTTTTCCCCTTGGTTGGAATTTTAAACCTTGGGTTATAAATAAGCCTATATTTTACAAATCTAGGAACTATAGCGTTTGCTTTAGCCAGATCTGTTTGTGTGTGTGTGTGTGTGTGTATATATATATATATATATTGCTTCAGATATGATGTGATGTGATGGAATGGATATGCTTCTGTGATTCTATGCTTGCGACGGAGGATAGTAGTGGAACGAGCTACCTGATGGGTGTCATCAGGCTGTGTGCACACAAGAGTCAGGTATGAGTATTATTATGATTATGATGGAAAGGTCAGGGCTGTTCGGTGTAGTGCTTGGACGCCGATTTATTATATATGATATTATTATTTGCTATGATTGTGGTTGTTCGGTGTAGTGCTCGGACGGCAGTATAGCAAAGTCTGGGGCTGTTCAGTGTAGTGCTCGGATGCTAGACAAATTGGATTAAAAAGATATATATAGGAATAAAAGGACCATATATGGCTATGGGGTAAAGGGTTACTAGCTGTTCTAACTCAGTCTTCCTCCTTGATTGATTTGAATGTTGCATTCATTGAAGTGTTGTGTGTATATATTATATATATATATTTATTATGAATATTGTGTGTGGCTTAGGTTGCATTTCATAAATATGCGATTGACTTACTCAGTGAGGTCCGACTCCCCTCAACCTATTTTTTTTCAGGATTGTTATCAGACCTCTTACATTGAGTCCTATACCGGCTTTCTACTTCACCGGTCATTTAACGTATGTGTTATTTTATATATTATGTGTTCATATCTAGAGCTACTGTAGAACTCTTCTGGTTTGGTTTTGAATAAAAGTATTATCTGTCGATACTTAAATTATTATAATATTGTGTGGTGTAATGATTATTACAATATTGGTATATTGTAAATGATATGGTGAGTGAGTTTCCAGTTTGATAAGCTGGATATTATTTTATACCGAGATTGAAATGGTATATATATATATATATATATATATATATATATATATATATATATATTATTTGGTGTTTGTAATATATTGAGATTATTATTTTATTATATTTGTTTGAGATTTGGATTAAAGGCTTGCTACGGGTTTCGATAGCATATAGCTTCCCATTCCCTAATGCCGGTCATGTACGCTAAGTTTGGGTTGTGACAAAGTTGGTATCAGAGCTATTGGTTTTATATATATACATAAATGGGCTCTGTTAAATGTCTGGGTTTTTATTAAAACTACTGCAGTATAGGATTCCTTATTGTTTTGTTAAGTCTTCCTTGTGTTTAGATTCCAGCGTTCCGTTAGAAATTATATTGTTGTTATAATATACATGTTTTATTTTCAGAATGCCGCCAAAAAGATGAAGAAATGTACCACTGCCACAAGTGGAATCAGAAGATGAAGTTAGCTCACAACATAGAGAAATTCCTCCGTCGGAACAGCCTAGGCGTAGAGGCAGGCCGAGGAATGCAAGGAGGCACAGACATGTCAAAGAGAATTTAGAAGGGGGGTGAAATACCCGTGCAACCACCATAAGGATTCGTTGGGGTTGATCCTGTTGCTTTGGAAGCCATGGCTAGGGGTATTGCCCAAGGATTGTAGCCACTTGTAAATGACAGATTTAGAGGCAACCAGTATGTTTATTAGGAATTTTAGAGTTCCTTTTAATGGCACTGTGGATATTCTAGACTTTTTAAATGCAATCAGGGGAAGAATCAGGATGGCAGAGAGTGATGTACAAAGACTACAGATGGTAGAAAGCTGCATGGAATGCGAGGCATTAAACTGGTTTATTTCTGCTATCAAACCAGCTATAGACACTATTACATGGGAGGAATTTGAGAGGAGATTCGAAAAACATTATCTACCACCAAATGTTCACTTTGAGAATAAGTTGGCTCTTACACGTATATCCCAGGAGCAAAATGAGTCTATCGAGGGTTACATTAATAGATTTCGCAGGATGATGAGGTTTGCTGGTCCCTTAGTACAGAATGGGCAGGAGTTAGTGCAGATGTATGTATCTGGATTGGGCCTAGAGTATGCTAGTTTGAGGACACAGGGATATGATCTCGACTCCATCTATACTGAAGCTGCGACAATTGAATAGAGGCTTAGGAGGTACATGGCTCCTGGATCTTTTAGTGCTAGTAGTTCTAGATCTGGAGGTCAGAGTAGTGGATTTGGAGGACAGTTTGGCAGGGGCATACAGCAACCCCAGGCGACATTTCAGATAGGAGCTAAAGGAGGCTAGACTGATAATGTTCAGGGAACTTCCTTAACTATTCATAGGCATGGTAGGCATAGCAAACCTGGACGTAACATGTCATCTTTTAGAGCTGGTAGTAGTGGTGGACAGAGTGCTAGTCATGGTAGTACCAGTTACAGTAGTTCTAGCTCCGATCCCAGTTTCTACCTTAATGGTAGAAGAGTCCATTAGGGACAATTCCATTTAACCCCAAATGCATGTTTCAAATGTGGGCAACAGGGACACTATGCGAGGAACTGTCCAATTTATCCTTCACCCAACCAGACATAGTTCCATCTTGCTTCATCAGCATCTAGTGCAGCACAATCATCTCCTCAGCCACGACCTCAGTTTCCTACACCTTTTCAGGGGAGACCATATCAGAGTGGGCAATATCAGGTTGGTTCTTCCCAGGGCCGAGGGTTTGGAGGCAGAAATGGAGGAAGGTTTGGCGGAAGAGTAGCAGGAAGAGGTTCAAGACAGACATATAGTTATTAGTAGTCCAGTGGAGGTCAGGCCAGGGTGTTTACTCTCACACCACAGGAGGCATAGACTTCGAGTGCAGTAATATCAGGTACTGTCTTAGTGTGTGGTAAAGATGCTTTTATTTTATTTGATCCTGGTGCTACCCATTCTTTTATTTCTCCCGCTTTTACATCGATAGTTAGCTGTACAGTGACTAGGATTTCAACTCCGTTGTTAGTGGCCACTCCGCTGAGCGAGGTTCTAGTCACTAATACTGTCTTTCCGATGTGTTTTGTAAAAATTAAAGGTAGAGAGATGATAGCAGAATTGATACTTCTGGATGCACTACTAAAAAAAAAACCGGATTAGAAACGGACAAAATCTGTTTCTTTGTCCATTTCTAATCCCTTTTTTTTCATTTATAAACGGATTGGAAACGGATTTAGAAATGGATTTTGTCCGTTTCTAAAATCGTCGTATCCAATTTAGAAACGGATTTTGGTGGATTTAGAAACAGATTTTGTCCGTTTCTAATTAGAAATGAATAAATCCGTTTCTAATTAATTAGAAACGGATTTTTATATTTGAAGGGGAAAAAATAAATTCGTTTCTAATTCTGCTTCTAAATCCGTTTCTAAATTTAGAAACGGATTTGTCCCTTTCTAATTTTATATTTTTAAAAAAGTTAATTAAAATTATTTAAAAAATAAAAAAAATAATTTTAATAAATTAATTTATTTAATCACCTTTAATACTCTTCAAATCATCTTAATTACACCTTTAAACCTCATTATTTTGCCCAAATCAACCCACTTCCCAATAGGTCACCCATCCTTGGAGTGATATGGGCTGAGCATGTTTAACTTCGTAGTTCCTTCAATCAGCCTTCCATTTATGATGTTGGTGATATCTGTTATATGTTTAACCAAAATATATTTATTATATAAACATAAAATTATACTTAATGAAAAAATAATATTTATTATCGCAATTATAATTATAATTATAATTATAATTATTATTATTACTATTATTATTATTATTATTATTGTATATAAGATTAATATCACATTATCACATACTTATTTGAAATTAAGTATACATATCTAATTAATTTTTATTTATTGTATAACTTTTACCATAATTAAAAAATATATAATTATTACTAATTATATTAATTAAAAAAATATTCTGTAATAGTAATTACATATTTAATTAGTAATTACGTAATTATATATACATATTAATTATAAATTATATGCTTATATATAATATCATCAGCCATTAATATATAAATTAATAATTATGTAATAATAGTAATCACTAATCATATATAATAAAAAAATATATTTTTGTAAATACTAATTAAATATACTTATTAATTACTAATTACACATGATTAATGAATATAAATTTATTAATTATTATGTAATCATTAATTATAGTTATTAATTACTAATTATATATAATTATAGTAACCAATAATTATATATAACTTAAAAAATATATTTACTACTTATTATGTAATTATTAATTAAATATAGTTATTAATTACTAATTACGCATGATTAATAAAAATATAATTATTAATTATAATTTAATTAATAATTCAATATAATTATTAATTAATAATTCAATATAATTTTTATTTATTATTTATAAATTAATATGTAATTATCAATTAATTATAGTTATTAATTACTAATTATATAAAATTAATAATTAATAATTATATTGAATTATTAATTAAATTATAACTAAAAAATATATTTATTAATTATTTTGCAATTATTAATAATTAAATATAGCTACTAATTACTAATTATACATTATTAATACATATATATTTATTAATTATTAGGTAATTATTAAGTAATTATCATTATTAGTTACTAATTATACGTAATCAATAATTATATAATTATCTAACTAAATAACTAACTATCTAATTAAAAATAAATTTATTAATTATTATGTAATTATTAATAATTAAATATTGTTATTAATTACTAATTATACATCATTAATAAATATATATTTATTAGTTATTATGTAATCATTAATTATGTTTATTAATTAATAATTATATATAATTAACAATTATTTAATTATAGTAATCACTAATTATATATGATTAAAAAATATATTTATTAACTAATATGTAATTATCAATTAATTATAGTTATTAATTACTATATTTTAATTATATATTATTAGTGATTACTATAATTAAATAACTATAAATTATATATAATTAGTAATCAATAAACATAATTAATTAATGATTAGATAATAACTAATAAATATATATTTATTAATCATGTATAATTCATAATTAATAACTATATTTAATTACTAATAATTAGCAATAATTAATAAGTATATTTTTTAATTATATATAATTAGTTATTTAATTAGTAAGTATATAATTATTAATTATGTATGATTAGTAATTAATAACTCTAATTAATTAATGTTTACATATTAATTAATAAATATATTTTTTTTAATCATGTATAGTTAGTAATTAATAACTATACTTAATTATTAATAATTGCATAATAATTAATAAATATAATTTAATTAATAATTCTATACAATTATTAATTATTAATTAAATATAATTATTAACTATATATAATTAGTAATTAATAACTATAATTAATTGATAATCACATATTAATTGATAAATATATTTTTTAATTATTTATAATTAGTGATTACTATAATTAAATAATTATTAATTATATATAATTAGTAATTAATAATGTAACGTCCATAATTAATTAAGAATTAATTATGCCTTTAAGTATGATTAATCATTTCATTAAGTATTGGCATCATTAGTATGTTTGATTTTGTTAATTGAGGTTGATTCATTGGTGATTATGAGTAGGAGGGGTGTAATTGAAAGAAATAATAGTTGGAGGTG
>CANYLF012089242.1:0-17717 GCA_948193215.1 Bocquillonia castaneifolia
GGGAGTACATTGGATTTTCCCCACAATGTTTGATAGTTTTTCTTTTCTTCTCGTGCATTGGTTGACCAGATATGGGATGTAGGAAGTGGGAGGTTGAAGCTCACACTCACCGGACACATTGAACAAGTACGAGGTTCGTGGGATCATCATTGGCGCCAACACTTTCCATTAATTAGCAGTGCTATTAAGATATTAATTTCATAAGATTTTTCCCCTTTGCAGGCCTTGCTGTCAGTCAAAGCCATACATACATGTTCTCTGCTGGTGATGACAAACAAGTGAAATGCTGGGATCTTGAGCAGAATAAGGTGAGAATTTCATTCTAATTCAATTGGTCAAGTTGTCAAGTCAAGCCTACTTACCAATGAAAAAAATTATTAATGATCACTTAACTTTGATTTAAGTGGCTGATTATTGGGACATCTTTTTTTTTTTTTTTTCTCTCTGTGTTCAGGTTGTCCGATCTTATCATGGTCATCTAAGTGGTGTGTATTGCTTGGCTCCTTTTGCTGACTGGGGGACGTGATTCTGTTTGCCGGGTGAGGTTTTTTTTTATACTATGCATACTATTTATGGGTGGATGGTGTATGTTGTCCACTGTTTCTTAAAAAGAAACAAAAATCTTTATACGAGATTAGGGAGATAACTTGTGAAAGAAATTCTCAGGCTTGGGACATTCGTACAAAAGTTCAAGCTTATGCACTGTCTGGACATGATAATACAGTATGCTCAGTTTTCACTTGACCAACGGTATGCGAGTTTTTTCATCTCCTCTTCTCTACTCTTTAATGCTACGTTTTTCTCTTTATGTCCACAAGTTCACATGTTATTCATAGTCTAATGAGTTATGTCATGCATGCAACTTAAGACAAGACAAGTGATAAACCATGTATTCATGGCTTAAGTTCCTCCATTTTGTTGTACACCTTTATTGTATCATTATTTGTTAAATATGCTTTATTTCTGTTTCCAGGATCCACAAGTCGTCACTGGATCCCATGACACAACCATCAAGTTTTGGGATCTTAGATATGGTAATTGAATTTTCTTTTAAATTTTCACTTTTCTCTTTTATGCTTTTATTTCTACATTTTTATCATTTCTGTTATTGTGTTACAGGCAAGACTATGGTCACACTTACACACCACAAGAAATCTGTTCGAGCCATGTCATTGCATCCTACCGAGTAGGTGCCTGTGTATTTTGTCTCTTACCTTTTTTGAATATGGGTACAAAGCCTGATAGTGTTTTTGCTTTTGCCAACATTTCTACTTAATAGTCTTTCATTTTTTTTTTGTTCAGGCATTGCTTTACCTCTGCATCAACTGACAACATTAAAAAATTCAGCCTTGCAAAAGGAGAATTCTTGCATAACATGCTGTAAGTTTTCAGTAGCATTCTCCTACATTGATTCTAAAATTGTTTGAAATGCTTAATACATAGTTATGCATGTGCGTATATATTGTTTTGAAAAAAAAAAGGTCACAGATGCTTCATTAATCTTCATAAATTATAGCATCGATTATTTTCTTTGGGGACATTTGAAATTGGTTTGGTAGATTTATCATGCATGTTGTAATATTTATTATTTGTGCATGCCTTGATTCTATTATGCTCTTCTCATCCTTAATTGATGGGTAAAAAGAGGAAGTAGATCTCAATCTCAACAGGATCATATATGTTCATGATATTCACCTGGGATGATGGGAGAGTGTTCAGCCTATAGGTTGTTAATTCCCAGTAATCAATTGTAATGGTCTTATGACATTTCGATTGCAATATTGTCATTCCGATGAACGTGCCTTGTGAAAATTTGTCTCTCATCAATGAAGTGATACCTGTTTCATGAACTTAATATTTAAAACATCTGGTTTAAAGTATGCATTCATAAAAAAATGAGGATATACATCTTGAGAAACTTGTTCAAAGTACAAACTGCATGATTTTTGTTGGTGAGTTTTTTCTCTTATTCAAAAACTTCCTTGCATGACTACATATACATGACACAGCATGTGACTACCTGAGACCTCTTTCTCTTGACTTTTGAGATTCAGTAGTCTTGATAAATTGTACAAAAGAACCTGACCTTTCAATTTTTTTATATTTTATTAGCTCTCAGCAGAAGACCATCATTAACGCAATGGCTGTCAACGACGATGGTGTAATGGTTACTGGAGGTTCGAAGAATCTTGTTATAATTTACTTTTGTAATGTAAAGTATCATTCATGTCCTACTTGGTGTCATAATCGGCATCCAGAGCTGACCCTGGGTCACGGGCTGAGGCTGGGAAAGTAAGACCAATTCATAGTATGGCCCGAACAGTGCAACTATCAACCAAAAAAGCATAAAGCTTATAGACAATTGAACAACTCAGTTGGGATTGGGCTGCTCTTGTGTTTATAACATCCTAATCTCATAAAGGGCATTGAGCTTAGCCCTAATCTGGCCCATGATAATCATCAACAGATCTCATGTAGCCTGAGATTGGTTGAACTCTTATGATACTCTTAAACAAGGTCTTTTCCAATTTGTCCTCTGAATAACATTATCTAGCTGCATGAGAAATATGTGAGAATCAATTTGTAATTATTTGTCTTTTGAATTAATGCAGGTGATAATGGCAGTAAGTGGTTCTGGGACTGGAGAAGTGGTCATAATTTCCAACAAACCCAAACAATTGTGCAGCCTGGTATGTCATTTTCCTTATCCATTATGTTTCATTTCTGTGATTATTGTGGAGTGAGTTTTAAATTAAGAAAAAAAAAAAGCTGACAATCATGGCCATGTTTGCCCCAGGCTCATTGGATAGTGAAGCTGGTATCTATGCTCTCTCATACGATATAACTGGCACAAGGCTTGTAACCTGTGAAGCGGACAAGACGATCAAAATGTGGAAAGAGGATGAAACTGCAACCCCAGAAACTCATCCTCTCAATTTCAAGCCACCTAAAGATATTCGGCGGTTCTAGTTATCAACTTCATGTTAGACGGACAATATTCCTCAGCAGTGCTCCAGAATGAACATGCAATGCGATGGCGTAGGACATAATTGGACACGTTTCTGGAAGCAGCACGCATACTTCTTCTAAAGGGATGTAGATGCGTTTGGAGTGCCCAAAATGATCGGGTGTTATTTTTACCCAATTTTCTTTATACCGTCTTTTTTACTAGCAGATTTAGGTCTTTTTCTTGCTATTTTAGTATTTCTCTTTCTAGATTTCCAACGATGAATTGTCCCGGCTTTCTTTTCTTCTAAAGAGATTCGATTTCAATATTCGGCTATGAGGGCTTTTTCCGGCTTGCAAGTCATTTTTAAAAGTTTTTGCATGTGTTTTGGCAACATAGTCTAAACTAGGAAGCAAGGAAATGCCAATCCTAAGACAAACTAATGAATCTGTATCATTAAACACGTTGAATTTTTCTAATTGAATTTTTCTAACGCCCAACTTAAAATGCGTAGTAATGACACGGGCGAATATTAAACCTGATTCTGCAATGTGCCTATGATAGCAAGTTTCTTTCAATGGTGTGTCTGCCTCTGTATTTTCCAAGGCTCTGATTATGTAACAAGTGTCAAAATCTGAAAATGAAAACATACTCGTAACTTGAGAGAGGGAATTTGGTATTTTGTTCACAAAGGACCATTTGGTCTAGTAGATTGAAAAAAATTAAAACTTTCAGAAAGATTATTGAATTCAGCACTAAAAATTTTCAGCATTTATTATATTCAACATTTAAAATTCAGTACTTAATTTTTCAGCATTTATTTTTCAGTTTTATCAAACACCACCTAAGAGACTAAATCATGACGATTACTTTATAAGGTTTATTTTGTAAAACTAAAGGTTGTAAAACTAAAGGTTGCGATAAATGAGATAATGTGTAGATCTCCATTTTAAAAATGGAAAAGGATGAATTGATCGAATTGGTTGAATTGAAGTAATAACGATGAAATTTGAAAATTGATAACTAGTTCAATCTAAAAAAATTGTAATTTATCTGATTTTGATCGGCTGACTTAGATTTTATAGATAGGTTAGAAAGGCTAAAAATCAAATTATTTTTTAATAGGATGAATTGCTATAACCCCCAAATTTATACATTTAGCCTCTATATTTTCAATATTATAAAGTTACCTTCTATGTTTTGAAAGAATTATATTAAAAACTCTATTGATGTATTTTTAGCTATTAATCAACAATTTTAATAATTAATTAGTCAAAATTAAAGTAGAATTTGATCTATAGAATTTAAAAATATTTTTAAATTCTTCTAAAATATCTTTTAAAAAAATATTAATTAATTGTTTTACTTAATTTAATTATGTTAGCACAATAAAATGCAATGACATATTTTAAATTAGTTTACATTATTTTTCATTTATTTTAAATAAATTTTGGATGAATATTAAAACATATAAAATTTATTGATCAAATTACATTTTAATTTTGACAAATTAATCCATAAAATTGTTGATTTTTAGTATAATTATTTCAAAACATAATATTGAAAATAAATGGTCTAAGCCTATAATATACTGAAACTTCGGGGTTGGGAGTATTTCTGTGAATACAATATTGGGGTTTGGTTTGGTTTTAAAAAGCAGGATATCAACCGATTTTTCTTTCTGTATGAATGTCCTTTGGAAATTTTAGAAACAGAAAGCACAACACACTCACATGTGCGAAAGTGAAGACTTCCAAAAGATACACAGTTACAGGAATGTTTGGTTGCAGCATTAGCAGCAGGAGGTTGTTAAAAAATTCACATTTTTTTAAAAATTTTTTTATTATATTATAATCGCTTCTCGCACTATTTTTATTATCATTTCTTCAATTAATTTGTATGTTTTGTTGTAGTTTCCGTTTGCTCACATTTGTGAATTTATATGTGAACTCAAAGAAGCAGCCACTACCCATTTACTTTCAGCAGGTGAGGTGCTCTTAACATTATTTATTACGTAAATATTCTTTCTTTTAAATTTGCGTTTTAATATTTTAAATTTAAATTTAAATGAAATGAATTGAATTGAAAGGGGAAGGATGATTGATTTTGTTGTGATATTGATAGGTTTATTTTTATAATAATTTTATTACTAAAAACAAGAAGATGAACGACCCTCCAAAAGCAGCAGCAGAGGTAGGCGGTGATTCTACTTCTATTCACTGCACCAATAAGAAGCTAAAGACAGTGGTGGTTAATAATCCTCTAACTCAAATGTGGAGACCAGTATCTACTTCTACTCAACCCGTTTCTTTTCTTCATCAAGGTTTTCTTTTATTATTGTTATTGTTATTGTAGTAGACTTCATCATCTAACCTTTCTTTTTTTTTTTTGCAGTTACAGAATCAGGTGAAATTATTGCTTCTGCAGATAAACAGAATTCCCTCACAATTGAGGTAACCATCTTTTATTCCCTTTGCTGTCATCCCCTTTTCGTTTTCTTGTCTTTTGACACGGTTATTTTATTCGGTTTTGTAGGTGGGTGCTGCTCTGTTTCGATTTATCAGAGGAAAAAGGTATAACTCACATTTATCAAGTTATCAACTTTCTTTTAAACATTTGTTAGATATATGATTATATACTATGTGTTTTCTTATACTTCTCACTTTCCTTGCCTCAGAGGATCTACACAAGAAGAAATTGAAAAGGAGTTTGGGGTCAAGATCATCTTTCCAACGTCAAAGATGGATGAATCTGTTGGTAATTTAATTTTCTACTATATACTAACTCACTCTGTTATTTTCCCCACTCTCAAATGCTCATACTGATGGTTTTATGGTCATCTTTGTAACACGACCTATTCTTAGATAAGTTAATAAGAGCCCTCTAATTTCAAATTTTTTTAGATGCTTAATGCGATGCCCTATTGCTGATTGGCTCCTTGTTAATAACTCTTCACATTGTCATTTGTCGCAGTCATTCAAGGCCGTTCAATTGATAGTATAACTAGAGCTTCAGAAAAGATACAAGCTATTCTAGATGAGGTGTGTTGCTGATCATCAACACCGATTTATGTAAATCTGTACTATGTAAATGCCATCTTTTCCATTTTGAGAGGTGGTTTTGTTTGTCTGAATTTTGTTTACTAATTCTAGTAGTTCATGACCTGTGCCATGTGTGTGGAATGATCAATTATGCTGAGGCGTACTTGCCATTTACCAAGGGAGCTAAAAAAAAGTTTGCTCTTTTTTTTTTTAATTTTGCAATGTTGTGTAAGTCGATTGCAAGATGATCTTCTCCCCTTTTTCTTTGTGTTCTGTTTGAATGAACATTGCTTAACTCAACTGATGACAATCATATTTTAGGGAATATGATTACTTCTTCATTAGTGCATGTCAGATATGCACTCAAACTTTTTCTCATTTGCAACACAGCTGATAGTCACTGTTTCCTTTCTCTTTCCCTTTTGGGGTTTCAAAACAGGCAGTTAAGAGCCAAAGTTTGGACTACTCTCACTTCATATCTCTTCCACTGGCTCTACATCCAGAATTGGTTGATAAGCTAGTCAATTTTCAGAACTCCATACTAGGAGGTGGAGATGCTTCCCTGGATCAAACCATGGAGAGTGATTCCAATGAAGAAAGCTCTGACGATGAAGATAAGGGCCAAGAATCAACTAAACAAAATGATGTTGCAGTTGATCTTAAAGTTGAAAATGACAGAAATGTGAGAGTGGATTTAACTAGTATACCTCTTGTCAGTTATGCTCCTAAAGCATCAAAGTCCCCTACTTTATCTGGTATGACTCAACAAACAAACCTAATATCAAGTTTTAACCTAGAGACTGCAGAACATTCTTTCTTTGGTCGATTGATGATTGCAGTGTGTTTTTTCCCAGAAATTTCATAAAGTTTGTGCATTATGATATTTTTCATAATCCTTTTTCTTCATCAAGTGTTAGTTATGCTCTTAAAGCATCAAGTCTCCTACTTTATCTGGTAGGGTTCAACAAACACGCCTACTATCGGTTTTAACCTAGAGATTGTGGAACATTCTTTCTTTAGTTGATGTATGATTGCAGTGTGTTCTTTTCCAGAAATTTCATAAAGTTTGTGCACTATGGAATTTTTTTGATCCTCTTTCTTTACCAAATGAGTTTCTTTATGACTACTTGCCAAATTTGCTGAAGCTCGTTCAGAATTAGTCCAGTCATTTTCCTTTAATGTCATGTGTGTGGCTTGAATATAATCTTACCAACTAATGCTGCACTTAACAGACTTGGGAATAGACAGATCTATATTTATCAAGCGTAAAACATTTCACTTGACTGTGCTTATGTTGAAGCTCTGGAACAAGGAGCGAGTTAATGCAGCTTCAGAGGTTTTGAAGGTATATTGTTATTGTATAATATTTGTTTTGGCTTTAGTGGCAAAAATTGATAATGATATTCCGTGATTGTGTATTTAGAGTGTGTCCTTGAAAGTGATGGATGCCTTGGATAATAGACCTCTCTTTATCAGACTCAAGGGACTGGTGAGAAGAACAGAATTTCACTCTACTTGTTTCTGTCATTTGAACCTTGAGATCCATTCTCAGATTCTTTAGTTCTTGTGGGGTGCATTGGGTCAGGGTGGAAACTTGTTTCCCTGCCTTTTTTTTTCACGTTGTTTTTTGTTTGATTGGTGTTAGTTTTTCCCCTCAATTAATGACCCAAGCCCAAACTGTTATTTTGTGCAGGATTGCATGAGAGGATCTATGGCAAAAGCTCGTGTTCTTTATGCTACTGTGGAGGAAATTGGAAGTGAGGACAGACTTAAACGGGCTTGTCGTATCCTAATTGGTCTAAGCATCAATAATTTAGTATCTTGCTATATTATTTTCTCGTTTGCTGCAAATATTTCTGTCAATTGAAGAGCTCTCTTTTAGATTTCCTTAGTGTTCTTAGAGGTGATAATTGATGCCTTTGTTGAGGCTGGACTTGTCTTAGAGAAAGATGCTAAACAAAAATTAAAGGTACAACCAGTAACCTGTCAATTATCCATGACCATGTTCTGTTTTTATATGATTATGCTGGATATGGTCATGTTGCATGTGAAACTATGAATGTTGCTGTGCATGAAAAATATTCATAATTCCTGTGCAATATTACTAATGTACTTGCTTCTCTCTAACATACCAATTGAAGTAAAGATTTCAAACTTGCTTTTTTATAGAGTTATCCGTAGTTTTATTAGTTGTGGTGATAGAAGTTGCTCATCCTTATCCTGACATTCATTTCCGCCGATCCCCACCTGTATTTGTCTGGGGTCTGATCTGTGTACCTATCATGCTCTTGGGTGGATAGGGAAATTATTTTTTTCAGCACCTGATCATGAACGAAAATGTATCATTGTATTATATAAGGTAGGCAGATATTTGATTCCCAAAGTGGGCACCCTGAAAGCCAGGCTTAATGACATGATGCACAACAGCATTGTCTGCATGCTGCTGCATTGGTCTTTATTATATTTTGGTCTCAGATGTACTAATGTCAAAGGTTTGATGTGCCCTTGATTTGCAGTTGCACGCCACAGTGATGAACGCAAGGCATAGGAGAAGGTACTGATTGTCTTTCTTCCTATGTAACTATGTTTGCTTTACTACTTTTGGGTCTCTATAAAATTATAGTTAGATTGGCTTCTTTATTTACATTATAACATGTGCATCCCAAAATTGTCAGGGGCCTAAAGAAAAAGAAATATGATTCCTTTGACGCACGGAGTATTTTCAAGCAGTTTGGATCTGAGGAATGGGGTGAATATCTTATTCTTGAAGCTCACCTTTCACAACGTTTTGCGTTTGATGAGAAGGGATATTACCATTGCTGTGCTTCAATACCTTTTCCTGAAAGCATGCAAGCAGATTGATTTACAATTTTAGATTCAAAATATAATTCTGAATAAAGTAGGGGCGTAGGAAGATTACCACAAATGGAACTTGTAAATGTTCTTATGCACTTTACATTGTAGTGGTGAGGCAGCTTTTGTAATAAAATACATCCATGCAATTAGCTAGCTTTGTTCTATGTCAATCAGAGATCTTGCAGCCAGAAAACTCGGAAGTCTCTGGAACTGCATCCTTTTATATTGGATAGGTTAGCCATGTGATGTTTTTAACTCGCATCTGGGCATTCTAGAGAGTTTTTGAAAATCAATGTTTTTTTTGTTCCTTAGTCTCTTGTGCCTTTTGCTTTTATTGGGGATGAGCAAAACCAAACTGCAATGAAAAATCAAACTGAAATTGGTAGATTCAGTTTGGTTCAGTTTAAAATGTTTAGAAATTAATTGAAATATTCAAACCGAACTGATTTTACTCATGGTTTAGTTCGGTTTGAGGAATGAGTAAAATTTCAGTTATGTTCATCTGAACCAAATGGCTCACATTGAGGTTTTCTATGAGTGATAAAAGTTGCATACAAGTTGCGGATTATCGGAGATTTGGGGGCATTATTATTATTATTATTATATGTCCTCCATTTCCAGAGTATGCAATAATTTCAACAAGCATGTTGACTGTAGGTGCTCTCAACTGGTTTAGCGGATAATATCAAAGCAATTGAGACAGAGAACATGTGATGTTCCAATGTAATTCTTGTGACTTGAAATGAAAGGTTTTTATTTTTATTTTTATTTTTAATGATTTTGCTGGACCAAATCTGATGATTGTTAGTCATCAATGACAATGCGGTGAGTTGTCTATTTCAACGATGAGGGTTAATAACAAAGGTTGCAATACTCCAATTCACAACCACAAAATCCTTCCCTCGTTAGAACAGTAGAATCACATGGTGGATATCCAAAACCCTTTTTCCAATAGGTGAAAAGGCCAAAAGCAAAGAGTATAAATTTTCAAAAAGAAGGCAAAGCAAAGAGAAATAATTGCATAGATATAAACACTAGAGTATACTAGTTAATAACAATAATGAGCATGCTCCTCTAAAAAATAATGGGCAAGCAAACAAAATTCTCCAACTTTTTTAGCAAAAATTTCCCCATGAAGGCCAAAAAGAAAGTCCTAGAGATACCTTTCTTACCTACTTTTTCCTATTTAGCCGACCTCCTCAGTTAATTAATCCTATCCTAAACATAATTATTTTAATTATCTTGATAGTTTGAAAATGTTTAAGAGGAATAAACTATCCTAGCAGAGTTGTGAATTGTAGCATTTTATTTTATTTTATTTTTTTGGCAAGTGATAACAAATTCAACTAACTAAACAAAGAAATGTAAATAAAAACATTAAAAGAAATAGTGATGAAAATCATAATTTTTTCATTTAAGAAGAGAAACATTCGAACATTAGGACCGATTATAAACGTTGAAACCATTAAATTATATTTACGCAATAATACAAATTATAATCAAGTTAATATTAAAGGCAAAAAGAAAAAAAATCCTCAATTATATGTACGAAAATAAAATCCTATACAATCATATTCATATCCACTCAATTTTTAAATTTTCTAAAGCTTACAAATTACAGCCAATTTTGAGAACATGGCATTGGCCGGTGGCTCTTGTGGACCAGAGTTAACCATGCCCCAGTCACCACTCTTTCTTTTAAAGACATTATTTCTTCACGCCTATCTATCTCTTTCTTTCCTCTGTGGTTGTAGGTAACATGAAAGAATCATTGATGAGCATCCAGACAATTCTATTAAAGAAAAGTTAGTGACAGCTTGGATTTCAATAACAAACGTGATTGGATATGCATGTTCCCTTCAATTTTCATATGTAATGGAATATGATATATGGGATTCATATGTGGGATCTACATGTGGAGCTCACGTGTCATAGATAGGATGATTCATGGATCGTTCATGCAAGTATTTCCTTTCACATATATTTCTTTTATCTTCTACCATTTTTTTTAAAAAATAAAATAAATTACATGCTTATTTGAGTCTAGTTTTAAATTATTTAGTTAGAGCTTATGGCATTTTCCAACAATAAATTATCTAAATAAAAAAAATTATGTGCATGTATATTAATAGTAGTGATGCAATAATGGACCAAAAAAAATATTAATGAATTCGTTTAATAATAATAATATATCCAATTCTACATATATATAGTACTAAAGCAATAATGCCATAAACAACTCATGACTTTTATTTAATAATATCCCAATTTGTATACACTTCTTTTTTATTTTTCTCTATGTTCTTTTTGTGTCAACTCATTGTATATAAATAAGTGACTTGATAAAGGAATTTTTGTGCTATATATTTTGAACTAACCAGCATTTCTTCACTGTCCTTAGCCTTCTTTCTTCCTTTTTATCTTTAATTAATAAGCTAAGCTTGTTTTAAGAAAAAAAAATGGCAAGAATTGCCTTTGGTAGGTTTGATGATTCATTTAGCTTAGGGTCATTTAAAGCCTATCTAGCTGAGTTTATCTCAACCTTGCTCTTTGTTTTTGCTGGTGTTGGCTCTGCCATAGCTTATGGTAATTAAGTAGTTTCTTTTATTATATATAATATAGCTAACTTAATGATATAACTTCACTTGCTTGATGATTTTAATGCAGTAATGAACTTAAAAAAAAATGTGTTTTTGTTTTTTTGGCAGGTAAATTGACATCAGATGCAGCTCTTGATCCAGCTGGACTTGTAGCAGTTGCAATTTGCCATGGATTTGCTCTATTTGTTGCAGTTGCAGTAGGTGCCAATATCTCTGGTGGACATGTTAACCCTGCTGTCACCTTTGGACTTGCTCTTGGTGGCCAAATCACCATTCTTACTGGTCTCTTCTACTGGATTGCTCAGCTCCTTGGTTCCATTGTTGCTTGCTACCTTCTCAAAGTTGTCACTGGTGGCTTGGTAATGTTATTTCTCATTTGTTCTCTCTATACACTTTGATCTGTCCTCACATTAATAAATATTATTTTCATTCTTTTGTCCTTCAATTTTTAATTTTTAATTTCAGACTGAAAAACATGTTACTTTAAAAGGAACTTCCAGGTCGATTGCAAATGAGCACTGGACTATATTATGATTTTATAATTTTAATGTCTTACTTTTTTTTTTTTTCGATTTCTTTTAATTTTCAGGCAATTCCAATTCACAGTGTTGCTTCTGGAGTTGGAGCAATTGAAGGAGTAGTAAT
Source organism: Bocquillonia castaneifolia (assembly GCA_948193215.1). Lineage (NCBI taxonomy): Eukaryota > Viridiplantae > Streptophyta > Magnoliopsida > Malpighiales > Euphorbiaceae > Bocquillonia > Bocquillonia castaneifolia. The sequence continues at coordinate 12,090 of CANYLF012089242.1, forward strand.
GGAGATAGTGATCACATTTGCCTTGGTATACACAGTGTATGCAACTGCAGCTGACCCAAAGAAGGGATCACTAGGAACCATTGCACCAATGGCCATTGGTTTCATTGTTGGTGCCAACATCTTGGCTGCAGGCCCATTCTCCGGCGGATCAATGAACCCAGCACGGTCCTTCGGCCCAGCCGTGGCCAGTGGCGACTTCCACGACAACTGGATCTACTGGGTCGGCCCACTCATCGGCGGTGGCCTTGCTGGTCTTATCTATCCTAACTTGTACATGGGTGGTGATCATGCACCTTTGTCCAATGATTTTTAAGTTAAACTTATATCATATGTAATTGCTTGAGTTTAATTTGTTTGTGTTTCTAATCCATTTGTCTTTGTAATAAAAAGAAAGGGAAGTAAAGATTTTTTGCTTTTCTTTCTTTTTTCTTAATTTATTGTTTTTTTATTTCTATTTTTATTTTTGTTCTTGTAAAGCGTTGTTGTCGTTAGCTTTTGCTTTATGAGAAGTGGATGAAGTTGGTGATGTGCATCAGCTTTTTTTGAGCATGCTCATGGATTTTTCTCTTTGTTATTGGAGACGGGCTTAACTTGTTTTTTTTTTTCTTTTTTTTTTTATTTTCAATAATTTAGATTTCTTTTGTAACTTAGAGTTTATGGACATATTCAGAATTTTAGATGCTTAATATATGCTTTGTAGGGCCTTTTCTTCTCTGATGGATAAGGGTTGCGTTATGGTATATGAGTGGAATTATATGAAATGGATCCACATTTTTCCTTTGTTGATCTGATTGAATAAACCTATGGAATGGGTCAAGACAGAACATACAAATGCTGGTTAATTCATTTCATTTTTATTTATTAAATCAATCAAATTGGACACAGTTGAATTTTGTTTTGGTTTCTTTGTCCTTTACATGGTAAATTTCTAAGCAGCATTTACATTTACATAATTTATTTACATACAAGTAAATAAGTAGTGAAGAAGAAAGGAAAAAGATGCCTCTTTTCATAAATTCCCATTTCTTTATTGACAATGTGATTGGTTCAATTGGTTCATTGTTATGAAATGACAATGAATTTTATTTTATTTTTTTGCAAAGACCATTTTAAGCACACAAAAAAATGTGTTTATTGGGGTAACTCTGGAGGCAAAACTTTCTCATATTCCCATTCATGAGCTTTCCACTCGGGCAGTTGTTGGATCACAACCTGCATTATATTCCGAACATGAGAGTTTCATTTTTTTTACAATATAAATGAAAAGAAAAATAGCCATTTAATATCAATATCAAATTAGAAGAAATATTTACGTACCAATCCTCTAGAATCTGGATTCCCAACAGCAGTTTGGCAGGCAAGTCTCCAGTTTTTTGGTTTCTTTATTAAAAAAAGAAAAAAGAAATGTCAGATCTTTAATTAAATTTCCAAGTGAAATGCTCCTCAGAAACAAGAATCTTTGTCATATAATATTAAGAAAAAAAAATGTTGACTTTGTAATACCCTCTTCAGTGTCTTTGTTTCTTTCTCTGTACGAGGGTTAAGTAGCTCTTTTCCCATTATAACCTGCCAATATAAGATAGCATTGCTTAGAACAGAGACATATTTAATATGGCCTATATATAATATAATTGTTCCTCTCTTACCTTGTGAGCTCAAGAGGATATGAATATCAATAACAAGACCATTGCATTTAGTGAATGCTGCATATAGTTTCATTTTTGGGCTTAATTATATATATAAATAATACTTTTCTTCTGCTCTCATTCTTCCTATATTCTTTATGAATTTAGAACCAAATTGCAATATATAGCATTCACTAGTTGAGTTGCATAATACCCACATAATTTTTGCATTTGTAACTTGTAAGTATGTCCAACATCACATTTTATCGGTCAAGAGGCCAATTCAGCTATTAGAATCTCATTAGACGATACGATTCTGTATTTTCAAATCATTTGTTTATTCAATAAATATAAGGTAGTAAATAAAACACTCTGAGTGAATATTTCGACCCAATCATGTTAGTATGAGGAATTTATAACATATTAGACAAAGTTCACCTAATAATTTCTCGTCCAGTTAAAGTAATAAAAAAAAAAGAAAGAAATTAGTATAGATTAAGTGAAAGATGAGAAAATAATTCACCTCGACCATGCAAGTTCCGCAGGTTCCTCCCCCTGCACAATTTGACAAAGGTTTACCCTGAAAAATCAACAAAACTTATATATAATATATATCAATGCAAAAGTTATATGAGTAGACAAATAAATAGAATCTTACTACAAAATAAAAGATTGAAACAATAAACTTACATACGGTCCATACAAGTCAATATTTGAATCCAACATTATATCCCTAAGTTTTTGTCCTCCACAAGTTGTACGAGTATGTATATCAGGAGTTCCATCTGGTAGTAACACAGACTTAAAATAACATAACAGCAAACACATTAATGCTGATACTTAATTAACAATTGCAACCTAAAATTTACATTCCAAAAAAAACTTTATCTAATCAAAATTTAATTAGTTTTAAGACATTATTAATGTAATGACTTACATGAACAAATGCAAGATTAACACAGGGTGGTTCTTCAGGAATCTCCTCCTGCTTGGCATCCGGTTTACTATCAGGAATTGTGCCAACTGCCCTGATTTTACCTCTTGAGAAACTAATAGTGGAACCTGTTGGAGGTCTAAAGAATTTGTGAATGTTGTGTGTAGTAGGAATATGATATTTCAGGTTACAATGAGAAGCTTTCAAAGAATTAGCCAAGCCATAAGAGTTGAGTTGAAGTGTACTGCCCATTTGTTTGTTGATATTTCAGGACACTTTAATTAGAGATAGTTTTTTTTCTTAAGCCATGTATAGCTATAGGATATAATTTGCATGAAAAATAATTAAGGTCATAGCAAAGCAATGACTTTGTGTGGTGGCTTTTATTCATCTTATCTAACAAAAACATCATGTGTGGCAGAAAAGATGGTTTTGGGCCTATTTTGGCTCTAAATCTATGTCAACTCTTAGCAGCTTTCGATCTTTTTTTTAGCCCAAGACTTTGTTTCTTGTTGCATGTCTTTTGACTCGTTTCTTTCTTTATTGGCATTGCATGTTAAAACTTTAGCCTTTGTTTGGCAGAAGAGAGGAAAGAAAATAAGGAGGTAAAATAAAATAATTTTTTTTTGTTTACTTTACTTTATTGCGTTTGGATAGGAAAAAAATTGTCATTAAATGTAATTTATAATTTTATCCTTACTTTTATTATGAATGATAATAAATAAAGGTTAAAAAAGTAAATATAATTTAAGTGGTGTATTTTGTTATTTTCCTTCCTAAGAGAAAATAAAGGAAAATAAAGCTTATTTTTCTTCCTACCTTATTTTCCTTCCATCCCCAAGTAAGGTAAAGTTATTTTACCCATGGTTTTAAAAACCGAACCGAACCGGACCGGCCGGTTTGACTGGGAATCGAAGGCTAGTCCAGTTCGGTTGACACAATAAAATTGGAAACACGGTTTAACCTTATAAAACCCGAAAAACCCGAAAAAATTGTGAACCGGTAAAATAAACCCAATCGGCCGGTTCAAACTCTGGGCTCAAAAAAATAAACGAACAAACACTGTTTGGATCAAAAAAATACAATAGAACATTTCTTTTAACATATCTTTTCCATTAACATCATTTTTTAACAAGTTCACAAATCATAATCATCAGATATGTATCATTTACGGTATATTTGAGTAGAAGTAGAAAGAATACAATAAAATTAAAAAATCATTAAATAAACTAAAGATTTAATTTTTCTCAATCAAAATAACCTTTACCTTTTAATCGATTATTTTTCAAGAAATGTCCAATATTTTCTCACCGTCATAAAAAATCCTTATGTTTTCAATTTTTCAACAAAGAAAGATAAAATTAAAACAAATGGAAATGGAAAATGAAGTAGGCTGCATCCTTCGTTTATGAACTTCAGTGTTATATTAGAAATAAAAAGAAAGGGTGATAATATGAAAAAAGAAAGAAAATAAAATGAAAAGAGAAGTAGAAGAGAGAAGTGTGAAAGAGAGAAGGAATAACTTACTTTTGATGAAAAAACCAAAAAGAAAAAGGAGGAATAAAAGTAATGGAAGAGGTGGACCTTTCAAGTTTCAACTATCAAGTGGGATTCAACATTTATTTTTTTGTTTGAAAACCATATGTCTTCTTTACAAGAGACCAAACGGTTGGACCACCAGTTAAACCGGTTGAACCTTGAACCGGTGGCCTCACTGGTTTGACCACCGGTTCGGTTTTTAAAACACTAATTTGACCTCTTTATTTTACCTCCTTATTTTCTTTCCCTCCTTATTTTCCTCCAATCCAAACATAAGGTTGGAGAAAATTACATTTTGACTACCAAACTCTTAACTTTTCATTCAGCTCCCATGTAATTAAAGTGTTATTAGTGTGCCTTTATATTTGAAAATTGGATAATGTTTAAGGTCGCAAATTGGATCATTCCAATAGAATATTTTTCTCTCTCAATTTAGGTCTAGTTAATTTCTCAACAAACATTCATTAATCATTAATTTATAACATGTATTAATTTTTCCATTTGTAATTTACACAAATACCCTTATTGGGATGTTAACAATTATTATTGAAAAATTTCTATATACAAGTTTCTCAATTTATACTGTTTAGCTAATTATTTAAGATTGAAGCTCAAGATGTTAAAAAATGAAATGGCAAAAATACTATCAAAGTTAAAAAAAAAAAAAAAGGCCAGAATGGTAAAAAAATTCAAATCTTTCCACATATTTGTAACTTTAGTGAGATTTTTTGTAACTCCTCAAACTTTAATGCAAAATAGGTCAAAATACTAATAATAATAAGAAATTTTAATCCAAAATCATATTAAAAGAATTTGGAAAAAAAAATTTCTTCTCTGCAACGGTCGTTACACCTACCACAACGGTTGTTGCGGTGGTTACAACGGTCGTTGCTACACATGAAACGAGCGTTGCAAAAATGCACAAATTTTTTGAAAGTTTCTGAGAATGTCACGGGCAAAACCCATGTGCAACGGGCTGTGCAACGGTCGTTGCACATGTTGCAATTGGCTTTATGGCTTAGAAACGGTCGTTGCAATAACGCCCGTTGCAATGGCCAAAAATATCAAACAAAATTTTGATACAAAACCAAGAATTTTCAACTTTTCACTTTAAAATCAGACCCCAACAAACTTAGAATCAACATATATCCATAATAACTTTTCCAATGTATTGAAAACAAAATCAAAACATATTGGAAGAAATATTAAATATCTTATACCATATAATTATATCAAAATTAACTTTGTACATATCATCCTTCAAATTTTTATAAACATATATATATATATATATATATATATACCAAACCCAAAACTATCAACATTCTTAAATAAACAATCAAAATGCATAAAAATGCTCATGATTATCTACTGGCCAACCTTAGACACATCTATTGCTTTATGCACGTGGTTTGCCAAATCAACAAGCTATCGGCGACCTGAAAAATAATGCCAAGGGGTGAGCTGGCGACTCAGTAAATAAATAACTGTTAATACTAATCCAACACACAAAGCACTTCCAATTCTACA
>CANYLF012089585.1:0-11044 GCA_948193215.1 Bocquillonia castaneifolia
CAAGGTCAAGTCACTAGAAACAAAGCCCGATTGGTTGCCAAAGGGTACAATCAAGAGGAAGGCATTGACTATGATGAGACCTTTGCACCCGTTGCAAGATTAGAAGCCATAAGAATTCTTTTAGCATTTGCATCTTTCATGGATTTTAAATTATTTCAAATGGATGTCAAAAATGCTTTTCTAAATGGTTTCATTGAAGAGGAAGTATATGTTGAACAACCTCCCGATTTTGAAAATTTTGAGTTTCCAAAGCATGTTTTCAAACTTACTAAGGCCTTATATGGTTTGAAACAAGCTCCAAGAGCTTGGTATGAAAGGCTTAGTAATTTTCTTTGTGAAAATGGTTTTACAAAAGGGAAGGTAAATACTACACTCTTCATAAAAAGACATAAGCATGACATACTCATGGTCCAAATTTATGTTGATGATATCATATTTGGTGCTACTAATGAGAGTTTATGCAAAGAATTTGCTAAGTGTATGACTAGGGAATTTGAGATGAGCATGATGGGAGAGCTTAAATTCTTCTTGGGATTACAAATTAAGCAAGGAAAGGCCGGCATCTTCATCAACCAAGCCAAATACACTAAAGAGCTTCTCAAACGGTTTGGGATGGAGGGATGCAAAGCTAACAAAACTCCAATGAGCACTAAAACAAAGTTGGACAAGGATGAAAAAGGTAAATGTGTAGATGAGAAGTATGGAGGTATGATTTGCTCACTTCTTTACTTGACTTCATCTAGACCCTATATTATGTATGCTACATGCTTGTGTGCACGTTTTCAATCTTGTCCTAAAGAGTCTCACATGCATGCCGTCAAAAGGATTTTAAAATACTTGCATGGCACAATGCATATAGGACTATGGTATCCTAGGAGTGTTGCTTTTGACTTGGTGGCACACTCGGATTCAGATTATGCCGGTAGTTTGATGGATAGGAAAAGTACCTCTGGTACTTGTCAACTAGTTGGCAATTGCTTGGTTTCTTGGTGTTCTAAGAAACAAGTTAGTGTTGCTTTATCAACCACCGAAGCCGAATATGTAGCAACGGGTAGTTGTGGATCACAAGTATTGTGGATGAAACAACAATTGAAAGATTTTGGTTTAGATGTTGGTTGCGTTCCCATCAAATATGACAACACTAGTGCTATAAATCTCTCAAAAAACCCTATCCAACATTCTAGGAGCAAGCACATAGACGTTAGACATCATTTTCTTAGATATCATGTGCAAAAGGGTGATGTAGTATTAGAATTCATTGATACTACTAACTAATTGGCTGATATTTTTACAAAACCTCTCAATAAAGAATGTATGAACTTCATTAAGAGTGAGTTAAAGATGCTAGATGGAAGCACTCTTTGATTTTTCATGTTTTCTTTTGTAAACTCTTTCATCCATATGCAATAAGACATAATTTTACCCCCTTTAATGATCTTATATGTTTAAGGGAGTAAATGCAAGTCACATAACAAGGTTGGAGCATTTTGACACTTGGAAAATCATTTTAAAGCTTTTAGACAATAAAAAAATTGTCTTCTAAATCACGGATGGGATTGGCTTCATCGCGCCCACGACCTTGCTGGCTTTAAACAAAGCTCTCTGTTTCTTCAATCTCGGTTGCAATTCACACACCCGCACCCGTGAGTGACAAAAAAAAATGATTTTCCTAAATACTAGTTCATTCACATCCGCGATTTCCTATCCAGACACATCAGTTTTTTTTGAAAAATATTTCATCAAACCACGCCCGTGATATATGAAATTGCGTTCGTGAAATTTCAATTTTTTTAAACATAACGGCTATTTCATCAAGTCGTGCCCTCGATTATCTGATTCGCGACCATGACTTGTAATTTTTTTTAAAAAATATAGCCATTACTAGCCGTTGGAAAACGGCTATTAAGACAGATTTCTTGGATTTTGAAGCCTAAAACTACTCCAACATGCCTATAAATACCCCCATTGCATTTGAGAAAGGGTTTACAACCTTCTCTCTTGATTTCCAAGCTTTCTAGGATATTTTCTCTTCTACTCCTCCCTCTTTAGAGCTTTGAAACTAGATTTTCTGTTGCATCATCCATCACACATTCATCATAATGGACAAAAGACTAAATAGGAGCCAAAAGGGTAAAGGAAAGGTACAAAAACCATCCGCTCCTCATCCCAAAAAGCATAGAACCGGCATCACCATTCAATAACCTGGCTCTACTCCTGCTGCTCCTCAACCTCCACCTCAACGAAAACCTCAGAAATAACCCGCAAGTGGGAACCCCATTGAGGCTATGTTTGAAACCCTCTCGATTGATGAAAAAGTGAGGTGTAAGACATTGTTGAGTAGGGAATTCTCGATGACTAGGACACTTGGTGCTGCCTCCATTGGAATGCTTGGGGTTAGAGACGAGGTAATTGGACTTCTTAAAAATCTATCCTTTCTCAAGTTTGTCAGGCCGCTCCACCTAGGCTACAAAAACTTGACTTATGAATTTCTCTCCTCCCTAGTGGTCCATTCAATGATTCCTCTATGGAAAAGCAATAAATGGATGAGTGTTTTGGGTTCTCTCCAACTGGCATAGCAACATTCAATGATTCCTCAATGGAAAGTCAAGAATTTTGGAGGGAAACTGCTTGCATTCCAAGGTTTAGAGGCTCACATTCTCAAGCAAAAAGCCTAAACACTCTACCCCTTTTTATCCTTCATAAGGCTATTGTGAATTTTGTCTTTGCCAAGAAAGAAGGCAATGACAAAATATCACAAAAAGACCTTCTATTCCTTCATTGTACAGTCAAGAATAAACCTATTCAAGCTTCATTTTTCTTCATAGACCATCTCCTTCACATCCAACATTCAAAAACCGGTGCTATAATTATTAGATCCTTCATTACCCACATAGCCTAGTTTTTGTCATTTAATTGCTCCAAACCACAAGCCTACCCTCTTTCCCATGGCTTTTTAGTAGACTTGGGGATTATGGACCTTGACTACTTTGTCCAAAAGGTCAAGATTGTGAGGAAGCAAGAAAATGGCACCTAATTCTACTTGGGTGGTATCACGGATGAAGAAAGGGAAGCTAGGTTGAAGGAGAGAGAGGACAAAGCAAGGGAGGAAAGGGAGGCAAGACAAAGAGAAAGGGAAGAAAAGGCAAGAGAAGAAGGGTCTAGGGCTGGTTCATGAGAAGAAGGGGAAGGAATCCCCCATGGAGAACCTATTCCCATTCCTCCTATTGATATTAGGGATATGCGTCAAGAAGCCACCACTCCAAATCTTCTTATGGACATCCTAACATCTCTCAAAAGGATAAAAGACAAGCTTAATGCCCAAGAGGCATTCAACAAGAAGGTTGAAGTACATTTGGATGATCAAGATGAAGACTTAGCCTCTTTCCATCAAGACCTCAAATCCATTCATACCAAGCTTGAGATGGATCCTTGTGACCATGATGACTTCTAGACCTTGGCCTTAGTGTCCTTTGTTCATTGCATTTTCCTCATGCATTCTCATAATTTTTTTTTCATCTCTTTGTTTCCATCGTTTGCATAATTGTTATCTGTTTTATATTTCCTTGTATCCATTCATTTTTTATTTAATGAATGAACTTTTATGCTTGATGTTTTTCATTGTTCCTCCTATATTTTATGTTGTGCTTTTGAGTTGATAGGGGGAGAAATCTCCTTGGTTTATGTTTTTCAAAACCTTGCACAAGTTGAGGGGGAGCAATTCTATTAACTCACACACTTAACTCCTTTGTTTTTAAGTTTTTGAACTTAAAATATTTTTTTGTTGTCAAACTTAAAAAGGGAGAGATTGTTGGCCTTAGTGGCGTTAATTCATCTTATTTTGAGTTTAAAAACCCTTTATCTTTGTCTAACAAAGTTCCTAAGTGTGTAGGTTATCTACTAAACTAGTTTTTGAGTGACTACCGTAAATCACGCCCATGATAAGGGAATCCACTCCCGCGGTAATATATCGCATCCATGATGAAAGAATCACCCCCGTGACTAGCGACATAATTCATTTGTGAAAGGGAGACTGCACTCAGACTTTTTCATGAGAGCTTGAAAGTTGCACCCACGACATTCCAGATCGCTCCTGCAATTTGAGAAATAGGGTGCCCCTTTCTAAAGGTTCGATGCCTCACCCACGATGAACTAAATCGCCCCCGCAATTTAATCAAACAAAGAGCTGCTCAACAAAAGCATCTCCCCATGATTTGATGAAAAGAGAGAGCCACTCATCAAAAGCGTTCTTTGCCTGGCATCATGATGTGAAAAAAGAAAGCCACTCATCAAAAGCGTTCTCTGCCTGACATCACGATGTGAAAAGAGAGAGCCACTCATCAAAAGCATTCTCTGTCTGGCATCACGATGTGAAAAGAAAGAGCCGCTCATCAAAAGCATCATTAGCCTGGCATCACACGTGAAAACAGAGAGCCGATCATCTAAAGCATCATCAGCCTGGCATTACGCATGTTAAAGCAGAGAGCCACTTGTCAAAGAAATTCTCTGCCTGGCATCGTTCTGGTGAAAAAGGGAGAGCCGCTCATCAAAAGGGATTCTCTGCCTGGCATCGCGCCCGCGAAGGACTAAATCGCTACCGCGATTTACTCAAACAGAGAGGCTCGTCAGAAGGGATCCTCTGCCCAGCCATTTCGCACAAGGGATTAGAGATGTCATACCCGCGACATTCAAGGGAGTCTCTAAGAAAGTAGTCATTAGAAGATCGCGCCCGTGACAGGCCATCTTGAGCCCACGATTTGACAGTTTTCAGTGCATTTAATGCAAAAGTTTCTAGACGTTAAAGACACTCTTGGGGTTGTTTCTAATAGCTAGTTTTGGGTATTTTGGCTATAAATACTCATCATAAATGTTCTTCAAGCAAGAACATTAATTCTTTGATAGCCAAACTCTTGTAAATTTATTTCTCAATCATTTATAATTAATTGGTTGTTTAGTTTTGGGTAGCTAGAACTCTAGAGCATTTGTTGCTTGGGTTGAGTGAATTAGTTATCCATTGTACTAGCATCAATTCTTTATGAGTTGGGGAAACACTAGGGTTGGTTGTGAGTTAGCCATTTGTAAAACTCATTGTAAAGGTTTGGTGTTAGCCTCTTGGAAACACTAGGGTTCGTGAGTGAGCCTTGGGTAAAACTCATTGTAAAGGTTTGGGATTGCCTTCAAATCCCTTGTATCATTATTGTAGTTAGTGGAACCCCAAAGAGGTCTTTGGGAGAGTGGACGTACGACAAGTTGGGTCCGAACCACTATAAAATACTTGTGTGTTCAGTCTACTTCATCTCTATTCTCTTTAAAATTTTTAATTCCTCACCAATTCACTCCCCTTTTGGCTCAGGAATTAAAACAGTCAAGAACATGAACTCCTCCTTTATGCACAGGTTTGGAGGCAAGTTTTACGGCGTTACAACCATAAGCCATAGGAAATATTGTTGTCCCGATTGACCAAATGGTTGAAAACCATTTGAGAACAAACCCAAATGGATGTTCTGAACCTCCGAAGCAAAATCAGGGAACTTGTTAAAATGCTTCCATGCAGGGGTGTTTGATGGGTGACACATCTTTCCATCTTCCATCACATGCTCTAGATGCCATCTCATCTCACTAGTAGTTGCAGATGATGCATACAACCTATGCAGATGAGATATTAGAGGAAAGTAATGCATCTTCTTATGAAGGGTCTTTAACTTCCTTACAACCACCCTTCGACCAGAACCAATAGCTTGGGGCTTATAACGGGCATGCTCTCAAACCTTGCAACTATTAAAATATTTATCTTCACCCCAGTATACCATGTAGTTGTTCACACAGCAGTGAATGACTTCAACCAACACGCCCAACCCTTTCACCAGCTTCTTCGTGCTATAAAAATAATGAGTCATCAAATTATCAGCCAGTAGTAACTCCTGTAGAAATGCTCACATGTCATCAAACCATGCTTGTGAGCACTTATGTCTGCACTTTAGAATGATTCGAGTTACCTTTATAAATTATCAATCAGTAGTAACTCATGTAGAAATTTCCAACATCCTCACAACAGCAGACAATTTAGAATGATTCGAGTTACCTTCATAAATTGGTTTATCAGCAGCTCGAATCATATTATAAAAATTCTGTGCTTCAGCATTAGGCTCCTCTTTGATCGGTTCAGGAATGAAATCTATACCCGCAGCTTCTACAACCATTGTATGGTAAGAAGTGTATGAAATACTCTCAGATTTGATCCCAATTTAATTCACAGTTGAGGGACTAGCTTCTTCCCTAGTAGGACGTTTATGACAGATAACTTCCTTCTCACTATGGTATTTCCAAACATAACAATCCTCCACAAACCCATACCGATGCAAGTGAACTTTCACATCCTTGACATGAAGAAACTATTTATTCTAACACTTCAGTTTAGGGCAGGGACACTTGATATGTGTGCCGCCATTCACAAATTTTGCATGCTGCAATGCAAACTCAACAAATGCATCAATCTTATCCTCTTATTCACTTGAAAGAAAACCATCAACAATTTAACCCTCGTACATCCACTTTTGATCTTCCTCCATATCTGAAAGATATAAAATTTTAGGAATAGTTCATTAATTTGTTTTTATATAAAGTTAACAGATTCAAATTTATGTGAATGCAACCTAAAACACTTCACCGTCCAATAATTTTTTTTCTTTTCTTCAAAGGTAGGCCCTAAACCATTTATGAAAGCATCGTGAAAAGAGTATCACGATTGCAAGATAGTTGAGTAAATTTCAGCAGCCTCCTGTTGTGGTTCTACAAGTACATTATTTAAGATGTATACAAAATAACACAAGTGTAGAAACTTAATTTTTGGATGCATGAATGGGGAAGCAGCTCTGAGATCCCAATGATGATCACTTATGCTTACAAGGCATAAGTAAAGTGATTATGGCTTCATTTAATCATGTCATGGTTCAAAATGAATTTCAGATTTGAAAATGCATTGTTTTAAGCTTGAAAATCATTTTTGAAATAAAATCATGCATTATTTTCTTCATATCTTTTCATAAAAGCCTCAAAATGGACTGAAACCTTTACCAACTGTAAATTGGGTCATTCTACAATTCATTCTGCACATTTTTGTCTATAATACATTTTTTTTAGTTCTGACGCTTAGGGCTCCAAAAAAGGCTTAGAACATCTGCTGCCATGTTAATAGGCTTGGCTTGATGCTAGGCCTGGATTGTGGTTTTAAAGGTTGGGATGGGCTTCATATTTCATTTAAATGTTATGGGCTAGCCTTTTAATTAATTAATCAAGCTCTTTTGGGCTTAATATTAATTGAGAGCCCAAGTTCATTTCTCTTTAACTTACAGATGCTTTTAATTTGAAATTCAAATGCAACTGAACGTGATTTATATCCATCTTTGTTTTCAAAATCCAAATCAATTGACAGAAGATTTGTTCAATCCATCACCTTTTCAAATTCAAAATACCTCATGCTTAGTAATCAACCAAATCAAAGAGCCATTGTCTATAAAAGGCACACTCAAACTCATTTACATAGGTTGGAATTTTAAGAGGTTGGCAATTTTGAAAGGATTACTAGTCTTACACAATTTAGAAAAAAAGCTTCTGTAAGTGTTTTTTGAGTGAAACAAAGAGAAAAGAACAATAGGAAAATAAAGAAAAAAGAATAGTAGGTGATTAAAACAACAAAAAAGCCAAAAAAAAAACTCACAGCTGAGGGAAATCAAGCCTTCCTGTAGAAAATTCTTTTCTTTTGAATTGATGTCTGTTGAACCTAGTGTTTCATTGGTATTCACTGTAAGTGCTCTAAACCCTCTTAATTGTTAATTTTTTTTATTGTTTCTATGAAATTGTTGTGATTTTCATTCATTATATGAATCATGACATCCATCTGCTCAATTTTACCGTGAAAATTATTTTTTACGTACGTACTGTATATTTTGAATTTTTCATCTCATTTTTGTTTTGTTGATTCTTGAAAAGTTTATACGTTAGAATTGTTTAGTTCAAGTATTTTAAGGCATGATTATGTGATTCTTAATAATTGTTTATGATTGTTATTCAATTTTGCCTGTTTTCACTCCACTATACATGATTTTCTCAATTTTCTTGTTTTGATGATTTTGATTCTAAAAATTATTTTAAATTGTTTTTTATGTTGTTTTTAGATGATTTTAACATGTTTTTAATCAAAATCAAAAGCATTTAAATTGATTTCAAAAATCACTGTAGATTGTACGTTCATTTCAATTTTAATTGAAATTCACTATTAATCACTTAAATGCTATGATTCGGTGTTTTATTGATTTAATGCATGTTTTTATGGCATATAAATGATTTTTAAGGTGATTTGTGCATCTTAATTGATTTCAGTTGATTTCTATAATAATCAGTGCACTGCATGTTCACTGTATTGAATATATGTTCACTGTTAGTTATTAACATGATGTGAATAGTTGATATGCATGTTGTAATGAATGTTTCTGTTGTTTAGAAATCACTCTAGGTTGTTTTGAATTGTTGTAATATGATTTGAATGACTTGAGAGCATGCTTCATAGTTTTCATAAGATTATGCATTGTATGTTTACTATAAATGCTAATTGCATGCCATATGATTGTCTAGATGTATGCTAAGTTGGGTTGTACCGTTTACACATTGCTTCTAGGTTATTTTCATCATGCATTGTTGTTTTGGTTCAATTTTCTATGAATATTTGAGGCTTGGTAAAACCAAAAATTGCATTTTTTTATGTTTTCTGTTGTCCCTTGCATGTGTGGTTAGCAACTCCACTAGTCAGAGTGGTTAAGGCACCAACGCCACTCTTCATAGTGGCATTTAGCCTCAACGCCACTCCTCGTAGTGGCGTTGGGAACTTTTTTCCTCAAAAGAGTGGCGTTGGCCTCTGTACAGTCTCCCCTAATGCTCTACAGCCTTTGTGCACAAAACTTTCACATGGAATGTAGTGAAAAGGTAAGTATTCTAACTTTCTTTGGTAAGAAATTAGGTGAAATATGCATGAAATGAACCTAATAAGCTACTTAGTAATCTTTGGGTTAAAAGGGTAACAACCTAGGTTGTGTTGATGTTTTGCGGTACTTGCTTTCACTGTTTGCATGTAATTCGAACTACCTATGGTTTGGTAACGTAAAATTTCTCTTATTTGTATAGAAACTCACATTTTGTATGCATGAATGTTGTAAAAGGTAGGTGTATATTTATGTGTTTTATTTCCTCTGAGTAGTGGAAATGAAGGTAGATATAATCCTATGAGCTGCTAATAAAGAATCACGCCTTGAGAATGCATAAGTTCAATCTTGGAATATCTATGTCTTTTTGGTGTCTTATGCATTCTTAAGGGAATCGAGTCGCTCACCAATTTCTTTTCCCGATGCCTATTCGGGTAACGACTCACACTTTTAGCTCCCGTATGCTAAACGCACAGTGCCGCAATCACCTCATGACTTGGATCACTAAAGTAACGCCTCTTTATCCACAGTTTGGCAACTCCATTAGGGATGACAGACTAATGATTCATGTGATTAAAGCAACTCATTATCATTATATCCAACTCTAGTTTCCTTGCACTGCATTCTTGCATTCAAACACCCTACCTCACAGGTACAACTGGTCAAGCTGCCTATGATTTACAATGTGCCCTTCATAAGGGGTGAAATCAGTGACTACCCCTCATAGATGGAATTGACCTACTATTGCTTACCATCCTAGTTATGGTTAATGGGTGATAGTTAATGGGAAATTCTGAGCTGAATGTCCTACCATCGCTTAAACCTTTTTTGAAAGAGGGAGATGGTTAATAGGAGTTTGCCTTCTATGGGAACCTTCTTTAGCTGAACCGACTCAAGCCATGTAATGACCCTAGTAACTTCCACTAGGACTTACCAAAAGATTGATGTGTCATGTGATGCTATGAAGCCATTATTTTGACCTGGTCTAGTGTTATGACCCTTGAATCAAACTTCTAATTGCTACTTATGGGGGTGTCATGTGTTAGTCTAATTGTACCTGACTAATGCGGCCCTTCAACATAAGAGCAATTAGAATTTGAGAAGTGTGACTTTGACTACTACTTGTGTTTGAGGGACGTTGGTGCATCAGACTAATTGTACCTGATCGACGCTAAAATGGCCCTAGAATGTAGGAAACATCAAGGACTTGTCAAGAGCAAAGACATGGGATAGGGATGTTATAATGACTTATTATTTGGTTTGGATGTTGAGAGTTTCTCCTATGCAAACGTGCGTATTACGTTAGTAATAGTATCCCCTGTTAATGCGATGGCCCAAACCAATTCCTAGGAATCTTGACTTTCCAAACAAATACGTGTGTGGGAGTAATAAGGTTGGAAGGTCTACCATTTGGTAGTACATGTGCTTGACTAACATTTGCTACTTGTGTCCCCTTGTGTTGCTTGCATTCATTCATACATGCATTCATGTTTCCTTGCATACATGTCATAGCATGCTAACCCCTTATTTTACAGCAATATAGATCCTGTTAGAACTTCTTAGACTAGACAAGAAGAATACCTCCTTCGAAGCTCACCACAAGGTACTCCCGAATACCCAATTCCCTCAATCATCATGGCTGGATTAAATGATGGTGTTTTGAAAACCTTGCAAGAGATGATGGACAAAGCCGTCAAGAAAGCCTTTAAAGACCATAACCGTAAGAAGGATGAGTCCAAGTGTAACATCCTCAAGTTTAATTATATATATTAGTCATTAATCGGCATCATTAGTATGTTTAATTTTGTTAATTGTGGATTATTCATTGATGATTATGTGTAGGAGGGGTGTAATTGAAATAAATAATAGTTGAAGGTAGTTATATGGTTGTGTTTGATTGTTTGTGTAACGTCCATAATTAATTAACAATTAATTATGCCTTTAAGTATGTTAAATCATTTTATTAAGTATTGGCATCATTAGTATGTTTGATTTTGTTAATTGAGGTTGATTCATTGGTGATTATGAGTAGGAGGGGTGTAATTGAAAGAAATAATAGTTGGAGGTGGTTA
>CANYLF012090385.1:0-13527 GCA_948193215.1 Bocquillonia castaneifolia
TACTAACATATTCGTTACTTCCATTCTCATTATCTCCTTTCTCTTCCAATTTAATCAGTGTGTTCACAGATGGGAAATTGGAAGATGCATGGAGATGGTTTTTCCCCTACATCTTGTAGAGTCGATGCTCATTCCAAGAAAAACAACCCTCTGCATATGTGAAATGTAAGTGAACTAATTGGTTCAAGAATGGCACCATATCCCTTGGGTTTATATATACAATGTAAATAAACAAACCAAAATATCACTTACGGGTGTAAATGAATAGAGCAGAGAGTGAGTGGCTGCAATCAGACCACATTTTCATTGTCCAAGGAATTAAGCTTGAACACACTAAAACTCACTTGGCTTGACTTACTATGCAACTTTCATTAATGAACACATGAAAGTAAAATTTTTAAATGACTGCAATCAGACGACATTTTCATTGTTCAAGGAATCATCCAATAAAGCCCAATATTTCAAAACAACTGCATGGTGAACAAGCAAAGGACTAGTGTTTCCTTCATGTTTACACGGGAAATCTCTCTGCATTGCATGAGAACTCCCCAAGGGGGTACTAACATATTCGTTACTTCCATTCTCATTATCTCCTTTCTCTTCCAATTTAATCAGTGTGTTCACAGATGGGAAATTGGAAGATGCATGGAGATGGTTTTTCCCCTACATCTTGTAGAGTCGATGCTCATTCCAAGAAGCCAAAAGGCGATAAAAATGATAATAGAGAATAAATGGAACTAAGTTACCTGGAAAAGCTCAATACGGGAAACCCCGTCCCTTGGAACTCCTTGCTTTGCATCTACCCGAAGCATGACTTTTCTGCAGTGACAAGTAGATTGAAACTTTTAAAAGATAAAAAATAGAAAACATGTTAAAGAGTTAATATGTTACAACAGGAGATTTCAGGAAGGAGCACACTAAAAGTACTAGAACAGTGGCCTCTGCTCCTTTTAAACAAGCTACTAGATGACAAACAATATGATAGCATCATCTTACATTCACCCTTTAAATAGTAGACTGGAGTTAAATAATTGGTTATCAAAAGCATAAATGATTTGCGGCCCTACTTTAGTCCACACAGATTAACCCATTGAGACACTCAAAACTGAAAAGTTAAAGAACAATGCCAGGATATTTATCCCTAAAGAGCTTTTTGCACAATTTTAGACAAGATAAGTCCATGAAGACATACATGAAGAACACAAAAAGGTGTAATGTGGGCCCCATAAACATCCATGATATGCTAATATGTAGCTATTAAACTAGAGAAAAGGAAGAAAGCAGCCATGTGCAGTGAATGGTTAAGAACTATGGGGATGTAAGAGAACCACTAATTGAAGCAAATAAAGAAGATAACATGTGCTCACTTTCCCCAATCTGGTGGCGGATTCCATGCTGATAGAACCATATCAGACTTGGCATTAGGGAGGCAGTTTCTCACAACAAAATATTTTGTCGTAAAGAGAGCAACTCCAACATCCTTGTAGTCACGGTCAAAATCAAAGATCTGTGAATGAAAAAAATAGATAAAAAATATTAGCTCAACACACATATCTTGAAGAACTAAATGACACCAAAATGTCTTTGGAGCATATTGCACAATGTTGTTAGAAGTGCTAGGAGCTCAAGGCGCCAAGGCCTCTAGCTATGCAAGGCGAGAGGTGCCCACTCACCAGAGTGAACGAAAGCTGTAATGAATAAAAAAAAATTAATATTATACATAATGTATCAAAAAGTTTGTAACTAACAAGTTTAAGAACACCATTAAGTCATTAAAATAAAAGGAAACCTAAGGATTTGCAGTTTCAAACCTCAAGGAAAGCAATCAAACCCACATTTCTAGGTATACTTAAGCATGTAAAATTTATTCGACTCTAGATATCATCCATATCTATAAAATCCTCTTCATCTAAAGCCAGCTTCCTTTCATCATCATCATTACCCGTGTATCCCTCTATTTCCTTATCCTCCTCATCTATTATCCTTGGTGTAGATCCTCTTGATCTACTGTCTGTCATTTGATCTGATCTTCTATCTTCAATCAACTTCTATCATCTATATCTATAAAGTCCTCTTCATCTAAAGCCAGCTTCCTTTCTTCATCATCATTGCCCGTGTATCCCTCTATTTCCTTTTTGCAACAAGTATCCTCCTCATCTATTATCCTTGGTGTAGATCCTCTTGATCTACTGTCTGTCATTTGATCAGATCTTCTATCTTCAATCAACTTCTTTTTGTGTTGATTTGTTCCCGCTTTTCTTCCAAGATAACTAAACTTCTCGTATGCTGCCTGAGACATGTTCTGTATTGTTTTCCCCTTGTAACACTCAATTCTGCTTTCTACATCAAATATGACAACTAAATATTTCTCTTCATTTTGTTTCCTATTAGTCCTATATCTAAATTTTTGGGCTTATAGCTTAATTATAGAAAAAAAAATTCTAACCTAAATTTTCAAAAGGCAACATCATAAACCCTCACACCTGAGATTCAGGTGAGCAATTAGGTAGTGCCTCTTTGAAGGCATCTTTCCTGGGAGGGATTTAAGGTGCTATGGCTTTGCCACTAGCATTTTTAGACAATATCATACACTATATTTACTCCCATAATCAGGCTGTCACTTTTTCCAGATATTATTTTTATTTTTCTATATTAAAGCTCTCAGAAGAAATAAAGGGTATGTTTGGTAGTAGCCAATCAAAAATCAAAATAAATATGTAATTATGAACATGTCACAAGGCTTACAAGTTTATTTGCTGATAATTTTATATTATGTGATCATATTTACTCAAGTAAAATAATGCATCACATCAAAAAAATTTAACATGATCACAATTACATTATTACTTATTTTGCTTCTGCCACCATCACAAATCCAGCTCACTAAACTAAAGATAGACATAAAAAAATTTGATTAAATGTATCATTTAGTCTATTTCTTCAATCAATCATCAAAATATTGAAGTTATTATATTGGTTTTATTATATCCAACTTTGTTTGCATCCTACCAGACATGACCTTAGAACCCGAACTGCTACTTTCTACATGAGAATAAGAGGAAAAAAATTCTTGTTGACATTTTTTACAGTTTAGAAGAAAATAGGAAATAGCAAAGATAATACTTCTATACCATCTTTGGGTACTCACCATGTCATTAATTTCAGCCTCAGCAAAAGATTTACCGTCCACAAGCATGCTCCAAACAACTTTGTAAATTTGCAAAGATATGCGCATGGCATAGGATGGGCTTTTGTTCTTCTCCTTCTCCATCAATCGTAACTGGGCAGCTTTCTGAAGAGCCATCCTTAATGACGTAGACGCAGCCTTCCTAGACTTTTTAGCATTTACAAGATCTCTCTTCAGTCCTTGGACCTGGAGAAGAGAAAAATTGACCAGTTATTATTCACATAACAGACACGAGCCAATAAACATGGCAAGAAAAAAATCATGCACAATTCATATTAAAAAGAAACAAACTTGATTTTGTTGAAACTACGGTCAAAATAAGATATAGGGGGATTTATATCCCAGTTATATCAGTAATAGTGGGCAAAGAAAGGGAGGAGAAAGAAAAGGCAAAAAGAAAAATTGGTATAATGCAATAAAGAATTTTTCTATCTTCACATATGAAAAGAGGAAAGGGAAGAAGAGGGTAAGAAAGTAATAAATTTTCACAAGACTATACGGCTCAGCAGATTACATCGAGTAAAAGGCTACACTTGGGTAAAATCTAATTTTTTTGCAAGAGGTCTCTCTCCCACTCTCCCATATTATTGTAGAGAAAATTTTGAGCACCCCAGGCAATGAGGTAATAGTTCATTTCCACCTTTCCAAACAATCTGTAAGAGCTGACCGATGACCTTAGCCAACCGTATCATGGAAGTGAGCAACCAAAGCAAACTTAAAATAACATCAGCATGCTTAATATTCTATCTTATTTGGTAGTCAAATAGTTTTTGCTCCCCCTTTCACAGAATTACAAGAAATTACATTTTCTTGAAAAATTTCCATCCAAGACTCTTCTGTATTTTGATACCTAGAAATTTCATACCTAGGATATAGTTATTGTTATTGAGAAATCTTGTTTTTCATTGTGTAAAAAAAAGTATTTGTTTCCTGTTTAATAATCCTCATCTTCCCAATTAGGGATTCCTAATACTAATAAGATAGCCAGGTAGAGAAAGTTATTAGAACTGTGAGCTTGTGACAAGTAAGTTTTGAGAAAAATGTACAAACAAATCCTGTGTGCATATTCTTAACATCTTGAGGAATAGCACTAGAAGGAGAGGGAACTCAAGCTTGCCATACAAAGTCTCAGGAAATCTCTAAATATGAAAATCGTGCTAGCTACATAACTCTCCACATGACAACCACTATGACATAGGAAACATTCAAAGCAATCTACAAAGCCAAAATTATGTGTTTAATTTAAAATCAGTAATGTAAAATCGGTCAGAGATTAAAGTCAATAGAATAACAAATAAACTTTTTTTTTTCACAAATTTTGATTCTCACCAGAGTGGGTCTTCCACCAGTAATCATCCACAATTCTCCTTCCTTTCTAGGATTTACGTCTCCAAAGGCATCACAATAAACAGACAATTTCCTGATGTCACCAAGAAGTAACTTCTGTTCCCGTTCTTTTTGTTCAAGGTTGACTTTAGCAAGTTCTACCTCTTCTACACCATCAGGCACCATCTCATCTGCTTCCTCTTCAACATCTTCATCATCTTCAGTTGGAAATGATAGACTACTCTTTCTAGGCCTGAATCACATATATTACCCAAATCAATTTGAAGAGATGAAAATAAATTCCTATTTGATTTCACAAGATTAATTTGGCACTCGTTTAAGTATCCAGTCAACAAAAAGTGCCAGAGTGATTGCATCAAATCAAAATTCAATAGATATAACCCTTTCAAGAAATATCTACATTAACCAAAAGTGTACTATTATCCTTATTGATTGAAAGCAAGTGCATATGTTGCTAATCAACAAGTCCAAACATGCGCTGCACCTAAAGCTCCTTAATCTACAATATACATTAACAACTATCTTTTATAATCATTTTCTTACAAGGAGAAGCACTCGTCATCTTTCTTGTTATTATCTTCTCTCTTCTCTCCAATTAAACTCATTGTTTGGAACAACTAGTAGCATGTCCACTTGGCTTTCTGCTGACAGTTTTCAGAATGCTTATAAGGATGTCAAAAGTAAAGAAAAAACCTATGACGTAGGAAACTAATAAGGTGAAGATCATATGCCAAAAGCATGGCTATGAAGACAAATTGGTATAAGGGCTACAACTTAAATTTATATTTCAAACAGGAAAAATGGAAGAAACATGACTCCTAAACAGCATAAAAAGAAGAAAAAAACTACATCCTCACTTGGGAAGCCGTGCAAAAAGGAGGTTGGTCAGCACATCCAACATAACCTGAAACTGCCGGGATGTCATTGTCGCTGTTATGTTTTGAGTATTGAAAGTGAGCTCTTTTAGAGGCTTCACCTGACAGCATAAATCAAAGACATGTTAAAATTTAAATATTCACCAAACCAATCAGTATCCAGATTATTCACAGCAGATTAGACAGAGCAATAAAATTGGTCACAAAGAAAATAGCAGCATCTGGACTCAAACAAATGGATGACACACTACTAACTTAGGCAATGTACACAAAATGTATCCAATAAAAATATTGAATTGTTGATTAACCTTCAGATCTGGAGTCCCGCCTTTGTGTCTCGTGTACCGGAAGTACATATCACAAGGCATAAAGACTCTTTCAAGTAAAGCACCAGTACGCTTAACTTTTGGAGAGCTTCTTCGAATTTTTGGAAGCCACTGCAGTCCAGCCCCAGGATCAACATCTGTTGGTGCAACATGAGCTTGTACATGCTCCAACATTACAGAAAATTCCATGCGCTTCCATTTTATTTCAGGCACACATTCAGGAATTTGTGCATTTCCATTGCTCAGTGCTTGTTCCATCATCTCATATCCAACATGAAGGATAGAATTAAAAGATCGTGCCAAAACGCGACCACTAACAGCAGCAAGCAAGAATCTACCCTGGAGGACAAAACAATTAAATCCAGACCATGAACACCTGAGTCAAGATGCTTATTACATAGACTCCGAGATGATATAAGATTAAAATTAAATGCAGCAAGATCTTTGTGACTTTAAGCAAAAATAAAGCTCGATTAATGAAAGGAAAACACAAACAGAAAGCTATCTCCATAAATATAAATCAAAAGAATAGCCAAAAATATTATATGAACATCTTTTACTTGTGTCAATGCACATATTTTTCAATGGACTTATAGATTTCTACTCTATCACATTCAAATTTTGAACAAATAAGCAACAGCGAAAACTCTAGTATATGTTTATAAGTTTAAAAACCAAAACAAACATCATTCTATTTCAAATGTCAATAGTAGATTCCAGATTCAAATTTCATAAAAATTCATGCATAACAGGGAAATGAGCTGAAAAATTTGAGAGCACAATATATTATTCAAAACAGTAAAATTTTTAGCAAAACTACTTTACATAAAAAGACTAAACTAGCACTTATTTTTTCAATGCTGAATATCAAAATGCCTGATTAGATTTGATCAAAGACGTTTTAAAAAAAAAAATTGTATTAAGATGATGGCCTCTCAAAAATCACATTTTTTTCATGATAGCAGTGAGAAATCTTTAAGTTTCAAGTTCCTTTCTGAAGCAAAAAAATCCCTCACCTAGAGGGTTCTGAATGTTAGCGGGTCACCGCCACCAATTATGAAGAAAACTCAGCACAAACAAACAGTAACAACTAAGTAAATATAAATCAACATTAGACGATGCATGAACATGGAATAAGAGAGGGTATAATCTGATAATGAAACAACACATTCCTAAAAGAAGTTTCATATCTTACATTCGCATCTTCAGAATGAAGATTGAATTGTGGCTCAATAACATTCACCATGAAGTGGCGTGTCCCTTCCTCCTTGGAATCATTTATGATTCCATTTTTCACTGAAAAGGAACCAAAGTAAATGATCTCTCGAGATAAGAACCTTGGTAACAGATCATATATCTAAATATTTAAGATTATAATCACCGACATGAATGTAAAAGCTTGTTTTTTCAGTGATGCTGATTTTCATTGAAGTACAACGACAAATGGCTAGAGGTTTGATAATCAAAAATTACCAGTTCCACTAACAAGAATATATTTACAAGCAACTGAATCGAGAGAAGCCTCAAAACATACCAAGTGCAGCAAATGATGAATTGTCTACTTTCACTGAATGTGATGGGGATGAAAGAGATGCCGAAGTCTCTGCATGTTGAGAAGGGGGATTGGAGTCATTGCCCATAGAAGAAGGTTTAGAAGTTTCATCTTGATTCACTTCAGTTTCAGCATGTGACTGTTTATCCTCAAGTAATTTCCTTTGTGCATATTGCCGAGAAGGAGAAGGCTTGGGAGCTTCAAATGCTTTGGAAATGCCACCGACCCAGGACCAAACAGCATCCCTGTTCCTAAGAGTCCACAAAAGCTTGAGACCATAAACAAAAACTCGCTGACAATTGTCAGCAATTACCACATTGTACCCATCATCATCACTTGGATCAGATCGTGCATGATCATCACTCTCACTCCCGTTTTCAAACTCAGACCTCACATATGTCATCTCAAGATTTCTTCTCCCAGAATCTTGCCATGCCAAAAGACTTTCAGGGTCAGCCTTTGGTGCTTGCCTTCTGATTGTGAAATAATCACATGATAAAAGAAATCCATCATCCCGGTGCTTCTCAGTGCAACCACTAATATTATGGCGCTTTTCACTGGGAGTTCTATCCATAGCAGGAGGCTGACAACTTTTCCTTGTCATTTGAATTACTTTTGCAACACTGGTAGAATCTTCTTTATCAATGATAACCTTAGGTGTGTGAAGGTCAACACCCTGGTAAACAAGATCAAGAGTATCTCGCTTGCATTCGAAAGTATACTTTTGCTTCCCCCTACTGAAACAGAGTTCATATTTCAGTTTTGACATATTAAATGTTAGCCCTTTTGCTGGATCATCATCATCTAGTGGCATGTGTTTAATTCGAGCAGGTGTACTATCAATGCGGAGAAAAAATTCTATCATTACTCTATCCAGTGACAAATTGCCTGATCTGGGAACCCTGGGAACTCCAAAACGAGGCCACCGGGAGAAATATCGTAATTTGTGTGGGGGAACATAATTCAAGTTCCAGAACTTAAACACCCATGCTAAATCATGAGCACCAAAATTCAGTGTTGGAGGGACAACTGAAACATTTTCAGGCTTGTTAGGTGGGTCATAAACAGTTCCATCTACAGCAGTGCTATCACCCAAGGCAGAGGAAGAGGATTGGTTCTGACATGAAGAAATAAAGGGTCTTAAAGAGAAGTTCCAGCGGAGTGACAAAGATGTAGATCTGAAAGGATCAAAAACTTTTTCACGAGGCTTTCCTTCAATAGGAAGAGCAAATAAATAATGATTCAGTGGAGTTCCAGAAGCACAATCCCAATCCATTGTTACTTCAAGTGTAAAGACAGGGGCTTCAAGGAAAGCACCATATGTACTAGCAGGAAGTTTTAAGCCAGAGCTGTTTGCTAAGCTCTCCAAACTGCTCAACAATATCTTAAAATCCTTAGCAGACCAATAAATGCGGCCATCTGACTGTTGAATCTCTGTATAACTAGAAGTAATTTGAAGCTGGTCAATTTTTTCATAAGGATCAGTTGTTGCAAGTATATGCCACCTACTTTCAGAAAAGACTAATGTGATATGTCCATGAATGTAATTTCTCATATCATCCCACCATGGTAAATTGCGCTCTTTTTTTGGTGGTACAACTAGTGGACCAGGATTTCTGACACTTAGATTAGCCCTACGAAGAGCAATAGTAAAAGCATAGCCCAAATCAGCAAAAGAGGGTTCATAACCTACTCCGAAAGACACTTCACCTTTCTGAAAAATTAGACGTAAATCAAAGTATGTTTTCATTGGAGGTGTTGTGCCACTAGCTGAACGGAGCATGCGCACCTTTCTCCACTTCCCAATGAAGACATCTTGGTAAATTTGGGGTTGAAAGCTTGTTGCCTATCTCAAGAGGAAAAAAGCTATAATTAGGGACAGATATAGTGGCACATAGATACTACGTAGTACAATGGACTGCAATGCAATCACAGATGCTATATATTTTGAACTATCAAGCTTGACCATAGCAAAAGAGAAAAGTTCAGAAACATGGTTGCAAAAGGAGAAAATGGTAATTGTAGATGATACAAGCGGAAAAGGCCAGAAACATGATACAAAATTTGAATCTTAAATTGCATAGTTTGAACTATCATATTCTAGACAAGAAACAGAAAAAAAATGAAATTTCTGAGAGTATGGGAATGTAGGAGAAGAGACCAAGAAACAGCTTTGGATCTTACCTGCTGTGCCAGCACAACACGACCTTCACACTTGCCAGCAATAGCAGCAAAAAGAGGAAAGGTGTAATCTCTTAACTGAACAACCAAAGTGCCTGCACGTAACAAAATGTTACTCCCGTAGAGTCGAGAAAATGGTATGTTCTCTTTACCACAGACAGGATCAAGCTTTTTGAGAACTTCTATCATCCCATCATCCCCCCCATCAATCTTCGTCAAGCTTAAATCCAACTCTGTAGCAGAAATAGAAATAAGAGAAGTTCTTGCAGTGCTAGTCCTAAAACCAGACTGAAACCCTTCTCTACAGGCACCTGAACCTTCAGAAGGTATTAGCTTCTGGCATGCCTGATAGTATGATCTAAATGATTGTTTATAAATTTCTTCTTGTAGTTTCTGAATGGCCAAAGGATCTTCTACATCAACCTGAACCCCATTATACATAAACTTTCTTTCAACAGTGGAGTCATTTGTTTCAGCAGCTTTCGGACAATGGTCATCTTTTGAAATAATTTCATCAAGAAACTTCAACCTGACTGCCTGCTCACAGGCCTCCTTCTTCATCAGCCGATAATGCTCATCAAGCCAACCTTGCATCGGTTCTTCCTCAATATCAGCAGTTAGCTTGCGTATGCAAAACTTTATACATCCAAATTTTGTTGAAGTAGATTTTTTAGGCTTTGAGCTTTCTTTCTTCACAGGAAATATAAGCTGGGTTTTAGCTGCAGTAATTATCTTCAAAGCTCGGAACATATCTTCAATGGAATCATCAATGGCCCGCAACTCCAACCTGTATGGCATGCTAATATGAACATCAAGCCCTTGAATCACCCAATCCCATGTGATGGCTGCTGGGAGTTTGGCATCAGAAGAACTGCTAGAAGCACTAGGTACCCGAGAAATTTGCATTCTCCCACTTTTGAACACTCTGGCCCCATTAAAACAAAGCATAAGTCCTTCAAGGAGTACTCCTATACGAGCATTCTCAGAAAAAATTGATTGAACCTGCACCATAGCATCGACCCCATCTCCAACCCCAGCAGATATATTCAGCTTTTCCACATCAATAGCAAAAACTGTTTCCTTTTTCTTAGGCTTATCAAATTGTCCAGACTCCAAAGAGGAATCTTTCTTCTGTTCAGCGTCCCTCGTGCTAGAGGCATCTTCCTTACGCTCATCACTATGTTCCTTAAGCTTTTGGTTGTGCACTAGAGCCTTCAGTTGCAGAACAAGTTCTATCAATGATAGATGTACATCAGGCTCCCACCTGACAGAAATATCAGTAGCACTAAAAAGAGAGCATATGGAAATCCCTTTAAGACCACCTGAGCGCCTCACAAATTTTGCATTCTGTATGTCCAACAATGTTACATTTGTATCAACTCTATTTTCCTCCAAATGTTCCTGATAAATAGACCTTGCTCGTTCAAGCTCCAGCTCTGTAGACTGGTTCTCCTTGTTCATGCACAAAGTGAAATGGAAAATGTCAAGAGAAAGTGAATACTTCATCATTTTGCAGCCATCAGAAACTGTGGATATCACACTAGCAGTTCGTGGTGTTCCATCATCTGACATGCTCATTACAACTCGACCACCTTGGGAACCATAATTGACACGCTTGGGATCAGCAACAACTGCATTGTCCAAAATTGTGTCACCAGAAAAATTTACTGAACACCGTTCTAGATTAAATTTTAATACTTGAATCCCTTTCCCTGATGGTTTAGATGATCGTCCCCCTCGGCTCTGTGTTGTTCTTTTACCAGAAGCTGACAGACCTTTAAGGAGAGCTTGAAAGGAAATTGCTGTTATTATTAGTGTTTCTAGACGCTTGAAGTTAAAATAAACACCCATACCAGTCACATCAACAAAGAGGGCTAATTTACATCCAGCAATATCTTCTTCTGATGATTCAATATCCTTTTTGCCCCAGTCTAAACTGACTCTTGCTATATGAACTAAGGCACCTGAATTTGATTCCACCACAAATGGACTATCTTTCAAGCATTCTTGATATTCATCTGCCATGTGCAAGTTTAGTTCACCAAGTTCCAAATGTATTGCAGTTCCCATGCTTGATACATTATTTGCGAACACATGAGAAGATTGCGAACAGAACTAGACAAAAGAATCTCAAGTTAATTTGCTGCCTTGCAGGTGAAAAGATAACTAAATATTGAGCACAGAAACTGAAAGTACAAAAACTACAAAAGATGAATTGTAACACCTATGAATCATGAAAATTTGAAAGATAACTATAAGCCTGGGGCTGTAGCTAGGACAACAAAATATCATCGATGAAGAACTCAACCATCGTAGCCAAGCACAACATACGCATAGTAAATGCATCACTTACAAGATATAAAGGCAACCCGCTGATACTATGAAGTGCAATAGTCATCTCTGGAGCAGAGACGGTACATGTCCACATGATAGCTTTAGATTCAGTTGATTGAGGCTTTACAACAGCAGGAACTTCCTCTCGAAGTACCATTTTTTTCTTCTTTGAATAGTGAAGTTGCAACCATGGCTTCAATCTGCTTAATATAATGTTGCACTGAGTACCTCCCAGCTTGACATCTATTTCAGCTCTAACTGGTGAGGTTGGCTGAAAAATAAAAGCATCCGAAACCAGGTAGTATAAATCAATCAAACCTCTAATGGAAAACCTATTGATGTTTAAAATTCCATTCAGTAGAAAGACTTGCAAGTTCAAAAAATTATAAATATAGTCTAAATTAGAAAAAGAAAACACTAGAGAGAAACAACGCAAATTACTTGGAAGCACAAACCTTTAAAGAGTTAAGAACAAAGCATTTCATTTCAACACATTACAAAGGTAACGGAATTCATTTGGAGAAAACAAAACCTTGAACGAAACCATCTTAAAATTGAAGACTTACCTGTATTGGCAGGTAGATGAAAGAAATTATGACAACTTTCAGTATCTCCAAAGTAGAAGTGCCAGCTTCTCTGAGAAGCTGAAATATAACACAAGATACATCATCATGAAGAGGCCATGTCAAATGATTAATGCCAAAACTACAATACCATAAGAAATTTGACTACAAGCATTACACTCATACATGTATCTCACTGAAATCCATCTGAACATCCAGGCGAGTACTCTCCCCCACATCTTCAGTACATCGGGATTTGATGCTCTTGAATTGAATGCCCATAATATTATTCTCAATAACAAGATTATGCTCTCGATGAACAAATCTCACATCCAGTTTTGGTACAGCGAAAGAAACCTATCAGTCCAAAAGCATGTTTGTCAAGTGACATTTAGAGAATTGGATCTCCATATATTTACAGTTCTTCTAAGATAATTAACATGTGTGCATTCTGTATAATGCTTTAGAATGCCAGAATAAAAATTGAGAATTTTAGCAATTATCTTTCTAAAATGATGCAGTTCAACCTAGGTATTAAACCTATAGAACCTAAGGTGTGAAGGCTAAGGAATGCCAAATGCCAACCGTAGAATTTTTGCAAATAAAGTTCAATTTTTAAAGGACTTTCCAGGATAACTAGTCCCTGATATTATTCTGATCCAGGACAAGAATTCTGAAATTAGAAATTTCATTCCCAACTATGGAGGAAAGAATTTTAAGCTAAATTATTATTTACAAACTTCATATCTAATCTAATCTAATATATATATATATGAAAGCTGAAGCAAAGAAAGGGCTTCATCCAGAGATTGACAGCTAGAACTCTAAAATAGTGACACGTGTCAAATATTAAAAATATATTAGACCACTTGGCAATACGTGATTTGCTAATAGATGCATCATATATCTGTCATCTGTCAATAGACATGTTCTTTTACCAAGAGACATGTCTACGGATTTAGTAGCAGACATCATTACACATTTTTTATCAATAGATATGTCCTCTGCCTCTAGACATGTACTTTGCAAATAGACATATCATTTACCAATAGACATGTCATTTACCAATAGACGTGTCCTTTAACAATAGACGTGTCCTTTACTCAGAGACATGTCCTGTACCAAGAGATATGTCCTTTACCAATGAATGTGTCCTTTTACC
>CANYLF012091186.1:0-20301 GCA_948193215.1 Bocquillonia castaneifolia
TTTTTCTTGGAAAATAAAAAGATCATTTAACGTTACAATTTACAAACAAAAGATGTAGCAAATAGTCCAATTTTAACATAATTAATGACACCTTTTTAATTTCGTGGAGATATATATAGTTCATAATAACAATAATAATAATAATTAAGTTGCTTCCGAAACAGTGTATATTATATATATATATATAACCACACTGGAAATAAATTGATATATGTGATGAACCCAATGGAGAAGAAACAGATAAATTCTTCAAGGGGAGGAGAAAGCGTCCTGAAGGTTTTCAGGTTCTGAGGTTGGAGGAGCTAGAGCTTGGAATGCGTTTTTGAATTTGTTCAAGCTTTTATGGTGACGTAGGCGTTTCAGGATAACCTCTTTGTCAAGGGCCTTGCAAGCAGCAGCAGAAGAAGAAGATGATATTAAGTGAAGCTGGCTACTGATAGGACCAATCTCTAGCTGTGCAGCTTGCTTTTCTTTTTCCTCTGATATTGATGAGAAACGTTGCTGGGATTCAGATATCATGAAGGCCATAATTTTCTATTTTGTTAATTTTTGTGATGTTCTCAATTTTTAGGGGAAATGGAAATTTATAAGATAAAGAGAATGGCATTGATGCCATATTGGTGTCTTATATATAGAAGAAAGTGAATTCAGTGGGAGCATTTATTTGTAGTGGTTTAGTGGATTGCTCCAAAAATCAGTGGGTTTCTTGAAAGTTGCATGTACTTATTATGATGCTACTTGTTGTGTGGGGACTCTTTACAGGCCTTTTATAATAATTGTTTTCGTAGCTTATTTTATATTCTAAGGGGCCACGGTTAATCTGGAACTTAGTCCAATGTAAATATTTGACTCAACAAAAGTGGTGTATATATGGAAGGAACAGTTGAGGATTTAGATAAATGATTCATAAGAATATTTTAGTTTCAATACAATTTAGTACAGGGGAATATGATAGAATTGTCTTTTACAGTACTGTATTTTATTATATTATAATGGGCCTTTAATAGAACAATTAGGTCACATGCCAATCAGACCCTATCTACCCCTGTGTGCCTCAAAGTTTCAATTCATTCTTTTAGTATTTGTTTGGTATAAGAAATTGAGGACGGGTGATATTGTGAAATCTATGGATTTAGGCTGAATCCTTTTTTTTTGTCAAAGGCTGAATCTGTTTAGCTTAGCATGAAGACTTTTGTGATGATAGATTTTATAAAATTTATGAAATGCCACAATCTTTTAGTATTTTGATAAATCAATAAAGTTTGCATAAATTATGCATTTCCTATTCCCTCCTATAACAACGCTTTTGTTCAGTTATTCTTGTTTTCTCATCTAACCCACAAAAATCTTTTCCCTCAGGCAACCAAGCCTCATGGTTGGCAATACCAGGCGCTATGGCACTTTGCAGTGAAGGGATAAAGTTAAAAGAAGCCAACAGTTACATCTGTGCAAGGATACTTATTGGTCAACAATACCGACATACAGAAGTAGATGCATGCTTTTTTGCAGTATGTTAGCGCACACGATAACAATACGCGAGAAATTGTGGAAATGTTATTCCAACTCAGGAATAATAACAATCCACTAATATCATATATCATGATACGTGGCCATTACATATAGAGCCAGGATTTTTTATGTTATGTTTGCATTCTCAGTCATCCTACTTCTACGCATACATATTATTTTAATGGTAGTTTTTTTTTATCACATGTAAATATTTAATTGGGTTATTCCATATACATGAATAACATTTATTCTAAAATTTTCCAACTCTTTTAGTTTTTCTTATTAAATTAACTTAAACTTTCAGATTTATTAATATTATACCGGAGAGAGAGAACTTAGAGACCGTTTGGTATGCTTAAAAATGAGGATGAATTAGAATAGAAATGAATGATTCCCATTCTTGATGTTTGATTAAGCTAAATTGATGTGGGAATGAAAATGGTACAACCCCCTCAACGAAAATCACATATTCCTCCATATCCCCTAAGGAATGGATTTATCATTCTCATGATAATCAAGCTAAACCATTATTAATTACTTAAATTAATGAAAATTTAAATGTAATATTTATATTTCACTAATGAAACATATATAAATATTAAAATATTTTAATATCATAAATAATTAAAAATATTATTATAAAATCCTCATTCGGTTTCCTACTATTTAGTTAACCAAACAACTTATCAAAGTTTTCATTCCCTTTCCTATTCCTCTCCATCCCCGTTCCAATTCCGATTTCTGAGTTAAAATCATCGTATCTTTATTTTATTTATTTAATACGTAACATAAATCCTATATTTTAAGGGTTGATTGAGGCCGAAGGGTTCAATCAATCAGCCATCACATTCGAAAGCGACAAATTAGCAAGATCCCAAACCAAAAACAATGGACGGTTGAGGCATAAACCAGGGGCCTTCTGATAGTGCTAGCTTTCAGTATCCATTCTTATATCGTCCCCTTGAAAGGATGCAATGACTATCTGTTTTAACATTTTGCTAAACGAATGGATTTTTGGATAAGCTATAAGCTGTAAATAGTGGATTTGGTACAGATGATTTAATGCTAAATCAGACGAACAAAGCAGCAGTGATCACAGCCAAGCCAACCCACAGTTTTCGGATTTTGTATGAGGATACCGAATTGTATATCCAGACAGACAGCAAGCAAAACCAGAAAGTGGTAAAATAGGGAAGAATATACGGACAGAAGAACGTTTCTACAGAGATTACTACTGTTCGGTGTCTCTTTTATCGATAAAACTTAACAAATAACCGCTAACAATTCGACGTGCTACAGGATTGGGGATCCCGCGACATAGACGTCCGTCAATATATGCTAGAATGCCAGACAGTACGAACTTACCAATACCCCATTTCCATATGAATTGCATGCTCCGGCTCTCCTTTCCCTTGGGGTCTGCACTGACTATTGCCTTGTCCTCATCGCTCTTGGATTCCCTTTTCCACTTAACGTTCGCCATCAACTTACCAATTTGCTTTCTCAGCATGCTGATTGCAAAACTCACGAAGAGGTGTTCACACAATGTGATCACAGTTGGTCCAATTTTCCATTCCTGCC
The DNA here is from genome assembly GCA_948193215.1 of Bocquillonia castaneifolia. Lineage (NCBI taxonomy): Eukaryota > Viridiplantae > Streptophyta > Magnoliopsida > Malpighiales > Euphorbiaceae > Bocquillonia > Bocquillonia castaneifolia. Next base: position 3,091 of record CANYLF012091186.1, read on the forward strand.
ATATTCATTAACGTCAGACGATACAAGTCAGCTGATAAGAAGTTCAGAGTACTAAGAATGCATAAATTTATATATAAATATACATGCATAACCTTCCTCTCCCCAATTGCGACAAAGCCTTGAATTATGATATTGTGATAATATTAGACGTTCTCCTCCAAGAACACTGCTTGCACCAACTAGTTTAACTTTCTTCTAAAATCTCCTTACCAGCCAATAATGATACAGATGAAAATCACCATATGTATTTAATTTGGCAGCAGTATGTTAACATTGATTATCATGAATTTCAAAAGCATAACCAATGAACAAGGAAAGAGACAGAGAAAAGAGCAACAAAATCATAATTGCTTTTACACATGAATCCTCTTGTTAAATTGTGGCTATAACAGTCATCTGTAACATTTTACAATATTTTACTTAAAACGGCAATGTATAAGGATTATGAAGTTAAGGAAGTCTGCTTAAAAGATTTTATAACACAAAAATCTGCCACATACTAATAGGAGCATAACTTTTCAGATTTATCACCAAATCTATTTCCCACAAAATCATAAACAAGGAAAACAAGGGAAGCAAAAGAAGCAAGCTACTTACACTTTCTCCTCGAAGGTGGCGAAAAGGGCGAGAAGATGCTGATGGATCTCCTTTTAATAGTGCCTTACTGACAAGGAACCCCTTGACACGATCCATGATCTCGTCTATGAGGGCACTATTGGGTGGTAAGTTTTTGAGTAGTACCTAAGTGCATTATTAATGTTAGTAAATTATGGTAATGATTCCAAAAAAAATCAAATTGCAGAACCACTAGCATCACAGAATTCGTAGATTATGCACAATTAAAAATCTTACCTCTGAATCCAGGATTATAAGATTAGAAAGGATTCCTGGGATTTGAATTAAGCATTTTGCACAAAACAGTAATTATTAAATTAAGGTTTTCAGTTTGCAGCTCCACTATATGCATAACAAACACCAAAGATCCAGTCCCCAGATGACTGCTGGGGTTAAACAAGTGCATTTTGAATTTTACGGACCTAGTTATCCAGCATGAAAAGTATTGAATATTGTGTTAATTTCATCTAACTTTTCCCTTGAATAATTACCTGATCATCTATGACCCTGACTCTCAGATACTCCTGTCTATAGATTGTGTCCAACATAGCTTGCAGGTAACCTTCAATATATAACTGCAATATTCCCGATTACCAGTTAGTGACTGATTAAAGACAGAACAATTAGTACACTGGCTGAATAAGTGTATGTAGCCGTTAAACAAAAATCTACACAACACAGAATCTTACTTTCCAGGAGTGACAATGTAGTGAAAGATGATTTTTAATTCTTAACAATAACTTGAAAGATGCTTCTCAATTTTTGAAAATAACACATTTGTTCTCTCTATGCACCAACATAATGGACAAGCGACTAACCTACAAATTAATTTATCTACCATCTCCATCACTGAAGAATCAGGGCCATACAAAAGAAAAGATACAATTATCGTTTGATAAACATTCAAGGATTTACCTCATCAATACCAGGACTTCTATCAAGCTTGATCTTTCTGTCTGGGCCACCTTCCATCAGAGCAGCTCCCAGCAGTGAAGGCTCCATTGCCAATTTCAGTATTCCTTGGTGAAAGCCACTCACCTGACCAGAAAAGAGAGAATGTCATTTTTGACACGTCCAGTAGTAAATGCTGCTTTTCAAATCCCTTCTTTAGCAGCTTGCTGCATTACTAACATAAATTAACATAAAATGAGGGGGAAATATTTAAATGAAAAGTCGATTAATACCATGCCATCAAAACCACTTGTTTCTGCTCCTTTCAGAACAGAATCTGATATTTCAGTGACAGCTGCAAATAGCACATTTGACCCCACTGTTCTCAGCTGCAGAACCATCATGCAGTCAATATCTTTGCCCATGTAGTGAAAATTTTACAACTAGAAGCAACCAGGAGACATACAGTTTTTTCCAAATCACCAAAGTACCGTTTTGTCCCTGAGAACCCTTTACCATCAATACATTTGCTGAGGAATTTGAAGGTACCTATCCCAAAAAAAATACAGCAAAGAAATGAATCCACAAAGTGAAGAAAACCACAATAATCTGCACATGTAAAAACAATCTAGAAGGCGGTTGGTCAGCATATTCCAGCAAAGTCAGGAAAGCACATGAAAAATAGTGAGTGAATCTCAGGGGTGGGCAAAGCCAACAGCTGAATAGGGGAAGAACTGTAATTTTCCAAATATGTTTCCAACACATTGCCTCAAAGCATCTGCTTTTCATATGCATGTAACCTTAGTTCTGATTAGCTATCATAATGTAGTAGATGACTAGATGTGGCAAACCAAAAAGTTGCGCAAAGCACCATTTAGAAAAATGCAATATTTATCATCTGGAAACTAGAATAAAAATAGCCAAATCCTCACCAAATGTGAAGCCAGGAAGATTAATTAAACCACGAGAAGGATCAAAGAACACATCAAGAGAAGATGAAGCCAGGTCATCGAATATGGACACAAAGGCAGGTGGAAGCAAGGGACTTCCTTTTGCAATGTAGATAGCCCTCATTGCATACCTGGATCATAAATTACTTTTTGAGATATGTATCAATGTTATTTTTGCAGGAAATTAAAATGTACAAATATTCATCCAGAGGCCTACCAGGAATAATGTTGTGCACATCTGATGAATAGCTCACGGATGGTTATCAACGCATGAGTGACTAGAACACCGTTGAGCTCTACAACCATATTTTTTATTGAGGGAACCTACAGAAGAGCCAAAAGAGTAAAAAAAAATTAAAATTTTTGAGCACCAGTAATGGCTTTGCACCACTAAGTGAAAGAAGAGATAAAGTGCTTAATACACTTCACACTTGTCAGGGAAAGAAATAAGAGTTCTTGTCACACCTTCACCACACTATGCAATAACGACCTTAGGGTCTCCTGAGTGGAGTCATAACTCGAATATGAATCCCCAGGAAGAAAATTAGCAATAATCTGTCAGATACCACAAACATAGGTCAGAAATTAAATTAACCAACTTAGGTAAAGGGCCAATTCTCCAGACATGCTTTAAGTGGAGGGATTAAAGCATCAAACCTTTATTGGGTGGACCTCAAAATGATCAAAATAATACCGCCGACTTGGAGCAGTTGACTCACTAAGAGAGGTTCGCCAAAATGAGGCAACTCTTATTAAAGTCTCCTCATCCAGGTTCAGATCAATTGGCTAGATAACATTGAGTCACAAAGTTAGAGCTACAGAACCCAATGAATGAATATAATCCAACCTGAGATATGCCAAAATATTTTGAAATAGAAAGAAAGAAAGCTTATGACTCTGCTAGCATATAATGGAAGTTAAACGCATATGGGCCGGGCATACCTGCAGAATAATGGATGAGTATTCAACTTGTCTAACATTGGAGCTAGTTGAGAGGAGGACAAATACCACTTTGAGCACAGAAGCATTTGAGTCACTGGATTCTAATTGATGTCTTCGAAGCATGGCTGCAAAAGGAGCACCAATCCACTTTTCATCTACATCTAATGACTGCATTCCATTGAAATAAGGGATCATCAGTACAAGGTTGTGTGAAAATTCATACCAATTCTTGCATGGCCTTTCCAGAATCAGAAAGCCATATTCAGATACACGCAAGGCACTTCTCTTATTTCGTAATTCATAAAGAACATGATATTATATAGCATATTACCTGCACAGTGATCTGATTATATTTCTGCCGATCAGTATATACTGAATCCAGACTGATATTGCCAAGCCTTGCAACTATGAGTGGTGTATAACATGCTTCCTCATTCTTATCTAAATCCTTCGGAAAGCAATAACATTAAGCAAATGCAATCAATATCCTTCCCTTGAGAAGCAACTAAAACTATGCATTTATCAGAAGTTGCAAGAAACGTTCATACAAAATAATAATATGAATTTAATGACGAGCAGCAAATTGAATCAAAAAATTGAGTTTCATGATAAAATCAATTCCAGTTCCATATAAATAATTAATAGGCGTGTTAATTTATTTTGAGCTTATAAAAGACCATATCAGAAAAAGTCTTCCAGTGACAAAATCCACTGACACTGACCTGCTTTCCATCTTCAAGTAAACGGGTCACAAAATGAAGTACTCTTAGTTGGATCTTTGCATGCGATTGGATCCATCTGTCTCCCTTTTGACTTCTGGAAAACTCACAAATTCGTAAAATTCTTGTGGGACCTTGTGCATATACTTCGTAACCCAACTTTACAATGTCCATGCTGTTTAACCGACCCAAATAAGGTTTTTGGTCTCTGGATTTTGAATTGAGAAGAGAATGAGGTGCCAATCCTCTGAGTTGTTTTAATTTGAGAAAGGGTTTCCATGCCCTTACTTTATCCAAATTAATTTCACGTAGTAGGTGCATATCTGCATGAAAAACACTTGCCAGTTATATCACATCCCTCAGGACAACAATACCCATGAGGTTCCTGACCCAGCATCCTATCACAGGTTATGGTTGTTTCAAACTTGGTCTTTTTGTCATATTTCAAGCATCTCAAAAATTGAAAACCAGACAGATTACAACTGAACATAGAATAAGAAAAATACTAAAATACCAAATATTTTCAAACTAGATATCGGCCTTTGGCATAAATGTCCTTATTCTGTTTCCTCTTGACCAAAATCTAGAAAACACTTGCTCAGATTGTTCAAGTCAAAGGGTATCTAGACTCATCCCCTATTTTGATATGACACTAGCCTTAAATGTGCACCATGAGGTATTGCTTCCATATGCTACATATACTTGTGCATGTTAATAGGAAGCACAAGAGTAGACATCAGACACACTTTACCATGGCCACAATTACCATTTGAGAAAAGGGTGATCAAGAAGATAACAAAATATATAAAAGACGGCCCGAAACGCACTACTACAAAGGTTGTCTTGGGAATTTATCATCTTTAAAAAATTATGGATACACCATGCTGGTTTCAACTTCAAGAATAATGAATTTGCACACCAGCTAACTATAAATACGGTCTATGGTGTGTGGCATGCTTTCACATAAATGAGTAACAACCTTTTTCTTTCTTTTCCTCCTTTCTTATCTCAAATGATAGAAAAACACGTTTAAATTGACACAAACCCCACACTGAATCTAAGTAATCTAAATATCAGACATCTGAAGTTGAGATCTTAATTTGTACCCAGTCAAAAATAATAATAAATTTTTATGAGGTGCTCAGAAGTGGAGAAGTAACCCGGCAACAGGAATTATAAGAGAAAAGGTCCAACAGTTAAAAAGGTGATCAAATGCATATTGGGACTAAATTACAGCCTTAAAAGGAGGGGGCAGTGGGGCACCATACCATCGATTACAACCACCAGTTTATGTGGAAGTGTCAAATTATCCCAGACATAAAAGTCACTAGAGTTGGGTCCAAGAACCTCTTGCTCCGATGAATCCTGAAAATTTCTCAAAGGACAGTTGGAACAGAATTATTAGGCCTAATAGTGCATTGAGGACCATCAAATTGGAAGAGACAGATATGGCATACATGACCATCAAGTTTGAACTGACAAATAAGACAAAAGGACTAATAGCACAACCTTTTGATAATATGTGAGAGATGCATCATTCAAATGGTTCTCAATTCGATATGGCATATCAACATTTGGTGGTTTATAGAAATGCATCCCAAGAGTGGATCCTTCTTCTATTACATGAACAGCAGCAAATTCTGTTGCACTTTTATCCAGCGCTGGAACTTGATTTGATTGTTTCCTGAATTTCAGGAAAAAGCATCCCAGTGAAGCAATGCATACAGGTCCAGACCATCTTGATTCAGGTTGATGTAACTGAAACTGGATATACACAAATGACTCGGTATCATTTCTATGCTTTCTAATGACGTTCTCAAAAAAACTGAATTCCCTGCGTGCACTGGTTACTTTCTGCAGATGTAATACTGTTTTTTGCTTACTGTTAATGTGGACCATGCCCACCATTCCATCCTATTTAAAAAGAAAAGAAGGTGAGGAAAAGCAGAAAGATCAAGAGTACAAGTTACACATTAATTTACCTAACAAGTTGAAGGAAAAAATATCCAGATTTAGTACCTCCAAGTAACATTGACGCATGTTGATGCTTTCCTCCGACTCATTAAACACAACATGCCGTGGAATCATAGTTACTATCTGTGAAGGGACCATGACCGTGGTTGAAGATGGTCCCATAGACACCCCAAATTTTGCAATATGCTTTACTCCAGATCCTTCTTCTACCTCTAAGCTTATCTCTGTGAGACCTGATAAAGCATCCAAGTCCAGCACCACCTCAGAAGCACGATCCTCTATTAGTTTGAGCCTCATCTTGTGAGATCTGGTAGAAGAATTTTTCATTAGAAGCCAATAAAAGGATAAACCACCTATAATTTTATTTTTAGGTGTGCAACAGGAAGAGGATGAACTTCATAGCTATAAAGCGCTTGAGCAATATGAATAACTTACTTTGAAAACAATGACTTTGTTGAATTTGGGGGGCAAAATAACCCTAACTCAGGAGGAATGTTGGAGCCATACTTTCTAACATCATCTCTGCCAATGTTAATTGCTGTCATGCCAAGTACATAAAGGACCAATACAAACCAGTGCTTAAAAAGTTCATTTACTATCCTTAGCCATAGCAAGTACCTAGAGAGAAGCTTCTGATAAGGAGAAAATAGAAACAGGGAAAAATCGGTGCTGTTCCTCAAGGAATATGGTGTAAAAACAGTAGCCTGCAGATACCAAATAGTGTGATTTTTCACCAATATGACAAAAAGTGAAGAAGACCACAAAATTATAAAGATCATGAAGTGTTAACAGCATAACTACCTCTAATATGCCTCTTAATCCACGTGACAATCTTAGAGATGCAAAATATTTCCCCCCACTGAAATCAAGATCAATGTCCAAAGACTGGACATCGTTTTTGTTCTTAACTAACCTCTTGATCCAATCACCACTATTCACTGGTTTACAGCTTGATCTAAAAGCAGTTAAAGTGACAGTAAAACACATTACAGCAGGATTAGCATAAATATCAGCTGTTGACCCACATGCTAAAGTTGCTTGCCTCCCAATATTGCCATGAAAATCTGTGGCCTGTACATCTGCACCAAGATAGAAATTATAAATTATGCTATGGCAAGCTTAAGGAATTACTGAAAATACTTTTTACCTGTCTCACTTAAAAGCACATGTATCTCTGAGTGCAATAAATTGGACACCCGTACAGTGGGAAGAAGAAAAATTTCCTTCTGCTCTTGTAATGAGATTGTTGAATTTCTACTCTCATAACCATCATTAGACTTATCAGGGTGTATGATAGGAACATCTCTTCCAATGCTCTGAATCAGAAAATGCAACTTAGTGACATGGGCGTCTTCAGATATGAGGGTACAATGGGCAGTGCTAAAGGAACATTTTGCCGATTCAATGGATAAGGCCCTACGAACTTTATAGCCCAACTTATCAAAAATTCCAGAAAGGCGAACGGCCTTTCCACCTTTAAGCTCATCTGACCATTCTACCGAAACTGCATCCTTGAACGTTGTGAAGCCATCTTTAATTTCTGGTCTGAAAGAAAACAAGAAGTTGCCTGCAAATCAATTACCAAAAACATAAGCCTGAAGAAATCTTAAATAGACAAAGTACATCAAGTCCTAAATAGGAAAAGAACATGTTGAGGTTTTACATTACAACTGCACCGCTGCAACCAAGTGTAATGGTCCCAGCTGCTACAGCCTTTTTTTTTCCTTATATTAAGTTACAAAGGAGGGGACTTATAAGTGAAACTGCAAATATTAGCAGACCATAATGGGGGCATAATGGCTGTAGTGACCAAATTTACCTATAATTTCCAAAATAACCACCTTGATACAACTGCAAACTAATGGTAACCAAAACAAGTACATGATACATTTAACTGAAGGAGTAAACAGCAAGAAATTCAGCAAGACAGAGACCACACACCCAACTGCGTACTCCAATTGGTTTTTGTAGCATCTTCCAAAACTAAAATATCCAAAGAATGCAGGAATTAGTTAAACTAAGTTGAGTATGTACCAACACTTAGAGACATTAATGCTTTCTTCAATCCACCAGACAAATCTATAGCATCAAATGTTGCCACAGAATCATCAATTGAGTCCCCCTTCTTCAGCAACACAGATGCAAACACGTCTTCATTTTGTTGAGGTCGCCGAAATCGTAGCTCTATGGGGAATTCAGTCCCATTATAAATTCTGGTTAAAGGAGAAACCACAATGGACAAACCTTCCTGCAAATATTAAAAGAAAAAAAAAGAAAGAACATTATTATTTATTAGGATTTTTTTAAAGGAAATTAGAGAACTGTTGTAGTAGATACCTTGGATTTCCTTGAAATGTCAACCACAACAAAGGGCCCAGGGTAACTTCTTGAATCTGTTTGAAGGATGAAAGGTGGTCAATTTAACCCTTCGTGTGGGCAACTTTGTTCATAAGCTGATATAAATAAATTGACCAAACTGGAAAGAGGAAAAAAAAAGTCTTTCTTTTTTGAAACACATATTAAACATGCGTATCATGCGTATTAAGACGTATGAATAAAGTTGAGTAAAAAATAGCTAATGCAGATGCCTACATTGGCACAATACCACATTGACAAGCTCAAAATTAAATTCCTGTGTCAGCTGCCTAATCTCCAGCTTGATTTGACTGGCTAGGGGTTGAAGAAGAATAGGAATTTCCACTCCGCCCCTAAAAATCTTCCCAATACTAGTTGGCAAAAATAACTTACTGCTCTGTTCGTTCACAACAGTCACAATTATGCATCTTCACAGATGTCAGCTGTCATGAGTATGCCATGTGGTCAACATACTAGCACTACAAGTACAGATTTTATCTATGCATGCTACCAAAAGACTTCTCTATATACTTTATACAAATTATACTTGTTAGAAAAGTTTTTGAATTTCAGCTGTTCGATGATAAGAATTTCATAAGATCAAATAGAGATTCATAACACCAGAAGTATGCTTTTCAATAAGAGTACAGAAAGCAGTTGTTAGTTTAAAAATTCAGACTACCAGTGATACAGATGATTTTCCTTTTTATAGAATAAAATTAAGCAGAGAAAAATATCAATGACCAACATTAGACAATTAATGCATTGTTTAAAAAATGCTAACATACCTGAAAGAGACTTTATACGTGTTCGCCAAGCAAGTGTTTGAGTTTTTGAAAGAGAAAGATGAAGTGAGGAAGTTGCAAAAGATCCAAGATTAGACAGTTGAATTGTAACAGAAGATGCAAATTCTCGAGGTTCACTTTCTAATAATGGCTGCCTTCAGGAAACATAATTATCAAAGGTTATTGGTCAATCAAATATTAATCTGAAACATAAATTCTTTGGTCAAAAGAAGAATTTCTATCAGTAGGACTGTGCAAGAACTGAAACAGACAGAAAAAACAAACTGAACCACTCAATTTCAGTTTGGTTCAGTTCTTGTTTTTAATTCTTTCTTTTTAAATTTCAGTTCGGTTTTAAATATTAAAGGATAAAACCGAACCGAAAGACCGAATATAGGCTTAAAAACCCAAACAGGATACATGTCGATTCAGTTTGGTTTTGAGAATAAAAAAAAAAATTCAGTTCGGCACGGTTTGAACCGGCACAGGCCTACTCATCAGACAGATTATAGGCAATATGCTATACGGCCATCAGACAGATTATAGGCAATATGCTATACGCTAAAAATTTTGATATGGAAGTTTCCTAAGTGCCTGATAATCTCCTAATAGAAACTTAAACCCATTCAAAAGGGAGCCAAAGGTGGTTAGGTATTCCTTGGGTACTTTTTGATTGCTTTCCAGAAAGATATAAGAATATGGTCTTCCCATTTCTCCGGAAAATTGTCTTGTAAATCCTTTTGTACCTATCAAATTTGTGTCTTCTCAACAACATTCATTCTGATCATTCAACAAAATAGGAAGGTGCCACTCAAGCAATCTATGGATCTCCTAAAGATGAATACTCCAATCTTTTGCAACAAAGAAAGCCTAATGAGGCTGTCTCCTAATCAATTTGCCATGTGCTGTGCAAGCACAGTGACACTCATTCTCACTTGTTTATTTTCTGAGGTGACAGAAGCAATTTAGAATTACCCTTTTAGCATCTTAGAGGAGATTTTGATCTATCAATGGAGTCTTTAGATTTGTAGTAGTTTAGAATGAATAAATTCAGGCGGCAGCAGAGAAGCCAAAATTCTTTGAAGTGTGCACTTTTTTGCACTAATCAAGTCTTTGGATGGAGTGAAATGCGTATCTTCAAAAATCAAAGCGCGTCCTCTAGTTTCCTGTCGGACAGTGGGTTGTTTTTGGCTTCTGCATGGGCTATTGCTTCCAGAGGTTTTTAGAGGTTTCTTTGAGTGTGATCCAATTCGATGGAAGCGCACTAGGTTTATAGCTTATTTTCATATCTTTTCATAGTTGTCCATTGAGTTATATAAGAGGATTCTCTCAGCCTTTTCTCCGCATACTGTCTTCCTCAATAAAATTTATGCTCCCATATAAGCAATAAATGTGAATAACTTGCCTTAAGAATACAGAAGCAGACTGTTTTCTGGCCACAGTCAGACTTTTGTTATCGTAGAAGTGACAAAGAAGATTTAAACTTGACTGGTTTTCAACCTGCAAAGACAGATCTAACGCTTCTTTAACATACTGAATAAAAGATTATAACATGAAAATGGCAGAAGATATTTGCTTTGAGGAGAAAAGAGAAAGCGAAGTAATAAAATGGAGGTGAATCGGTAATGAAACACTGCTACTTAAAAAAGTACACAATCACCTGAAACGATGCAGAAATTCCCCATCTACCATGTTCTGAATTAGTTATATCAAATACAGCAAAACCAGAACTACAGTTTTCAACTATACTATATTCATATTGAATTTCTTGAAGAAACATATTTTATTAATCGATGCTTTAATGCAAGTGACCATGGAAGTTAAAATTTTATTCTGCCTATGCATATGAACTTAACCAAGTGTCCTCCTTGACATGAGATCAAATTCCAACACATAAAAATTAAATTCAAATATCTATCAACATTTGGTACCATTAAATTAATTTTCCATCAACATTTGGTAGTCGGTACTTGCTAACCGACAAACTTTAAGAGAGCATTAATAAAAATTAATGGTGAAAGCATACAATGACAATGATGCTACCAGTACCCTTAGACAACCACCGAACGAAATGAAGCTGCATTAGCAATTTTCTTTTATAACAGCGTCAGGTATATTTCTTTGGTCTAATTTGGCTGTTGCATATTTTTTTCATGCTGTTCTAAATAAGAGAATATATTATCCTCTGTTTGCAAATATTCAATCTTTTGATTTAAGAAATAAATGGTTCTCATAAAACAAAGAGAAAATGAATTTCCATTGTGAAGGGCAGTCAAACCCAGGACAGAGGGCTCAAAATTTTAAGCTCCAACCAGGTACTCATCTCTTCATTATGATATTAAACCATCTACTATAGGCTCAAATCCTATTGGACACAATTTTTTTTCCTGTTCCTCTAAATATATATAATATATTTAAATGATATTATTATATTTATTTATAATATAAATATATAAAAGTTAAAGATAAACGGCACAAAAATTGGTGAAAAAAATATACAATGCTCACCTTAGCATGGAGATTATGAAAGCACATATGTGCAAGAATGGGTTGAGTGGGTGAGGGGGAATGCTTCATGTGAAAATGTTACGAAGGGAGTACAAACCTTGCAGCAATTGGCCAGAATTGTAGAATATTTTACTGCAAATGGACCAGCCAAATTCATTTCCCCAATCACAAAAAGTAGCATATCCAATGAGAGCTCGGTTAGAGATATATCCAACTGCCGACAAGCCAAAACAAAAGTTAAATAAAATATTGCCACTGAAGCTGAGAAAAAAACATGCATGATTGTTCTAACCTTCTTAGTTCTGCAATACAAATGAACTGGCACTCTATCCCGATGAATTTCTGATCCTTGAAATTGGGAGCTTGAGCGGTAAAAAGTACATATTTCAACAGGATGCACAAGCTGTCTCCTACATCCCACAAAAAGAAGGAAAGTAAATGTGACCTTGACTGAACTGATGTAAACTTTAATGTAAAGGCAACTAGTAGAACGTTAAAAACTAGGTATAAGATTCTCTCTGGGTCAAAAATGCTCACCATGAATATCTTTGTGTATCAAAATAATGAAGCGAAGCACATGATGTGCTCATAATTCTGGTTTTATTAGGGAGAATTTGAACATTGATTTGAGTATCATTGATGAAAGCACGAAGGAGACGGAATCGGTCCTTTGTATCTGGAAGTTCATGAACAATTGTCAGATCAGAGTTGTCAATCTGAATCTGAATGCAAGGGAGTTTTCCGCTTGTATAAGGAGTTTGGTCTTCCTCATGTGCACTAGGATGCAGATTAGCTCCCGAAGACACCAAATAATACCCATCTGAAGTTGTAACATTGGAACCCAAGGTATGGTCAGAGAATAACTTAAACTTGAAAGGATTTCCAGGCTTCCTAACAAATTCAGGAGCCCCATCAACAAAAGCAACACCACAATCATTCTTCTTATTAACCAGGTAAACCTTTTTTTCAACCAAATGACTATTTGGCTCTGCATCAAAATCACCCTCATAGCTAGGCTTACAAGGAAGTGTTTTCCAGAAAGAACCACTATCATTTGTGCTGGAGATGTCAACAAAACCTGATCCAGGATGATAAATTAGTTTGAGCGGTTCACCAGCATCATTCTTAGCATGCAATGATATCAACGAAAACCACAAAACCCATGAATTCCATTTCTTTTGTTTGTGGTGTTTGACCTACAAAAAGCGAGAACAAAGGTTATGAAGTACAATATGATGGATCCCCAACATGTGAAAAATAAAAGAAAAGGAATAAGTATACTCAACCGGAAAAATAAAAGAAAAGGAATAAGTATACTCAACCAGTGATACATATGGAAATGAATAGGGAAGTAACAGAGGGTAACAAATCAAGCATTTTCACAAAGAATTACTTGATGTTATTGTCAAAACTGACCGCAAAGATATTCTTTGTAGTATTCCAATGGGTCTCCTCTCCTAAAGAAGGGGAGCATGCATATGCATTAATGCCAACCAGGATCAGGGTCAGGTGTCAGATAGCTATCACACAAATTAAGCCAAATAGACACCAATTGAGTTGCATGACACCACTAATTTCACTCCACAACAACCCGGTCATACTACTATTACAATGTGCCACCCAAATATAGTATTACATAATCATGCCTCTACATGCCAATCGATACCTGCTGGATCAGTTTCAAGGTCCTTAAACTAGTAGCGAGTTTCAACTTGACTGAAGGATCACTTGCACCTTCTCATCTACTTGAGCATGGATATAGTGAGAAATAAGCTACATGTTCAACCCCACACTTAAACAGAGTACACATATAATATTATGTTATATGCTAATATGGTCAAGGCAAAAAAACATAACAATCTAGAATCAAATACCATATGCAAATGGAATAAAGTTGATAATTTGTTCATCAAAACAAAAAAATTAAGGTCATCCATACCCTAAAAAGGGCATTTTCTCCAACAAAAGAATAATGAATTGTTCCAACCAAATTATACTTGCTCTCATCTCTTTCAACTGCAAAGTACAGGTGTTGATGCACATCTTGAATCGCCACGACTGCTCCTATATATTTGAATAATAAGGTTTAGTTTAAGTTCTCAAATATTGGAAGAAAAGAAAAAAAAATTTTGAAATATACATACCATCAGGAATCATATCTGCAACGCTGTCATCAGCTTCTCGGTTACTGGTCCAGCTCTTTTGGTCACTGGTTGTCTCTTTATTAGATTCACCAGAAAGAGATGAAACCATGGACAAAAGCAACTGAAATAATAGACAAGATCAGCATGTGTATATGCCTTACTGAAGAGACTAGCAAAGCATCACCAGCATGAAATATTTAGCATTATAAGGAAATATAAGAGACTTAATATTACTCCCCTCACCTGTATTTCAGATAAAGAAACTGTCACGTGAAAACCTGAGACAGAACCATTGCCAGTCCAAACCTGATTTAACAGCAGAGGATATCTCTTTGACTTCTCAGCTGAAATATGTGCAACTAAATGATTCAAGATACAGTTCTGATGAATTGAGCGACTAACATCCATATTCTGAAATGCCACAGAAGGATCTCCAACTGTAGACTGAGATGATGATTCATTTGACATGAAGTAAGAAAAATGAGGAATTTGATTTTTATTTTCTACGCATTTTTGAAGGACTTGAGAAAAGATTGACAGGCGAGAAAGTTCAAACATGAATTTGCTTTGTCCATTTGTCAATTCAAGTTTTGCACGAGTATCAAGTTCAGTCACAAGTTCCTGAAAACCACCTGCATAAATTAACTATGAATCTAAATATTAGATACAGCAGAACCATCATATTCAGCAAAAGAGAAGACGTATACCAGAATCATCTTCAATAGCAATAATAAGAGACAACTGATGCCAATCTACAGAAAAATCCTCAGGCAGTTCCCATCCTGGTTGTTGAGTTGCACGTAGTATACCCTGGGCCTGATGTTCAGCATTTTCAACTTGTTCACTGGAATGCTCCACGATGGATAAAAGACTTGTAAAACGGTGTTTATATGAAAAAAGACATTGAACGAGCATCATAAGAGCTGTCGTTTCAAGGAATAGATAACCACCCTGAACAATAGGATAACACCTCACTTGTCATTCCCATTAGAAATATTTATGTGTGTGTGTGTGTGTTTAGCAAACCCAAGTAGCATATGCTAGACTATCTGAAAACACAACAATAATCATTTAACATTCCCAACAATATAATCAAGATCAAAAAGGATAAATGACCAAACAATTAAAGCCAAAGAATGTAGAGGAGATAATTAGCTTCCTCGAAAGGAGATAAAGTCAGCACCTGTATTCTCCAAGAGACTGTCGTAAAATTTCCTCCAACATAAAGCAATGATGTAAGCTTCCTGAATTGATGTGCTCCAACCACAATTTCTTTTACTGAATGCCTTGCAACAAATATTCCATCGAGTGTCACACTTAAGAGAATCCAAGGACTTGAGGTTGGAGCTGAGATGCTCAAATTCTCAAATATAGAAGACACATTTGATGTTTCAGCATTTGTTACTGAATGGAAGTTCTCCAGTATGTTTGATATGTTACCACCCAAAGTAGAATCACTGAAAGAGCTGCTCATCCTTTCATGTGGATGGCTCAGCCATAAAGTGAATGTGAGATTAGAAAGAGAGAATTCACATAACCAATTATGAGATTCTCGTTGCAGATTTCCAACTACAAGTTGATCAAAACTCTTTCCCTTGTGATCTTGATGCCTGAAAATTATAGACTGAAATCCTAACAGGTTAAAATGAATGTTCACTTTCCCTTCTTCACAAGACATATCAACACCAGTATCATGGACAGAAGTCCAGATTCCACAATCATGCAAATCAAACCCAGGCAAATTTTGATGACTGAAACTACCATATTCTTTGTTTAAACTCTCTCTCTTATCACCCATCCTAGACCTCTGCAGAATCACATCCATTGACTTGAAATGAAATGTTCCATTAACTGAAAACATAGTACTATTATGAATCAAAGGTGCTCCTTCTGCAATAGTCTCATCATCGTCAGATGCTGAAAACACATCAAGTTGCCCCATAAAATCTTGGAGAGATGCATAACCAATTATGTTACAACCATTAAAAGCATATGAAATTGCTGAAAACAAATCTGCAACAACCTGGAAAAAATTCAATTATCAAGTCATTATATCAAAAGCAACTGCTAGAAATACGAGGGAAATCCACAAACAAGTCTTGCTCAAGAGTAAAATAATATACGAAGAAAATGGCACCAAGTTTGTGCCTTCACAACAATGACATAATTTCAACTCTTGTTTTCCATGTTAATGCATACCAGCACAGTTACTGCCAAAGCGTACCATGGTCTGGTTAAGCAGCATAAAAAAATAATAATTAAATTCACATATAAATGGAATAGAACAAAACCTTATGCCCCTGCAAATTAAGATTATGTACCCCCAACTTCCATTCAGCTGTAGCAAGGGATATAAAATCATAGTTGAACAGTGATTTTGTATTTCTGTTTTGCTAAAAGCCCTTATATTCAAGCCTCTATCTGTCCTTGTAGCACCTTCAACTTAAAACAAATCACTCCTAGGAGTGTCAGCTGAACAAAAATGGTTGGTTAAGTGACCAGCACAGTCCCAGTTCAGTTTCACTTTTCTGATCTAGAAACTCAGTTTAACCAACAGAACCATATACGTAAATAGATAAATTATCCTTTAAATTACTTATAAAGTTGTTTAGTATTGTTTTTCTCCAACTAGGGCTCTGGCTCAACAGCTGCACTTGTTAAATGCAGAATTATTTCTTTAGAATTTTCATAATTACAACTTCATTGTATGAGATTTTTCATCCATTGATTTGGAGTTTTACTTGCTAACTTTTACATTCATACTATTAATTATGTAGATATCTCAGATATATGGAAGATTCATGATCCTTTGGAAACTTATCAGCCTTGATTCAAATCCTGCAACTCTTTAAGATGGGAGAAATTTCATACACACAAAAACTTAAATCCAAGCTTTCATCAACTAGTACTAGAAGTTCAGTCTCAGTCTCACAATGGTAGAAAAATAAATCATGTAGTTGAAAAAGAAAAATACAGTTTAGATTCTTGGAGAAAACAAATGTTAGTAAGGAGTAGAACAAATATTATAACATGGAGTACAAACAATCCAGAGTCCTAAACTGAAAAAGGCACCACCTTTGAGAACTCCTGAAGAACAGCAAAAAAGCTGAAAGAAAGCATCATATCCCACAGTTGATTAAATAACAAAATTCTTTTTTGAACTTGTACAGTCTTGGGGGAAAAAATCATATCCTTCTAACAGAACCTCTCCACTTAAGTCAACAAACTGTCTAAGAATTAATAACCCACCCTTCCCACCCCAGAGAGAAAGAGAGAGAGTTAAATAAATAAACAACATTTGAAAACTTATAGAAAACCTTTATGATTC
>CANYLF012091218.1:0-12498 GCA_948193215.1 Bocquillonia castaneifolia
AAAGCAGGCATACTTACAGAGACCAGATGGAATATGCCCTGGCCAACAGCATCGTGAGGATGATGATTAGCGACACGCTTGATATCCTTAGGCAATGCTAGGACCCTTTTCATTCTCTCTAAACATTGGTCGCTTTCAACCGATGCAGTGTAGCGATGCTTTTTCAACCAATCATACGAGCTTGAAGGCTGGCCATGCTCGTCCACAGCGGATCCAGGATCGAGGCTGGTAGGCTCCGGGGGGACTGAGGATCCATCTTCAGGAATTAAAGCGTGAGCCAATGAACTAGCACTCGCCCCTCCAATATGAGGAGAAAGCAAAGGAGTGTTAGAGACTGAAGGGTTCCACGGAGCCATATCTGTCTCCACGACAACTTCAGGAAGCTTATCAATTGACCCTTCATGAGTCGCGGCATCACCTACTTTATTTCTCATTTTAGAGCCTTGGGAAGAGGCAGACTTGTGAGACCTCTTCTTTGATCCACTCCCCACTGCAGGAGGCAAAAGCACGTCACCAAAACCATCAGCGAGATCCTTCTACACATATTACAAAAAAAAAAGAAAGTTAAAAAACCATGGATGAAAGCATTACCATGCTGCGACACGGTGGCGTCGGTATTATTAGATGATCCTTCCTGCTCGTGTCGCACAAGAGCTAGCGGAGGGGGATCGGCCCGCGAAGCCAAGTACCTTCAAACTACAGGAATTACATCTACTGGTTTATTTTGAAGCGAGCTAATGAGCTCAGATACAGATGCCTTTAAGGCATTTTCTAAGGAGAACCTAAAATTTGTAGCTTTTGCTAGATAATTGCGATTCAAGCTAGCAAAGGCCGACTCATGCTCTACAATAACAAAGGCTTTACAAATATCATAAACTTTACCCGGAAGACCCTCAAAAATTCTACAGTTGCCATGAGGTGACATAGAAAAGAAAAAATCTAGGCCTCGCCTAACGAAGCTATTAAATTGGGTAAAATTCTCAAGGTTACCCTCTAGCCCATTCTCAAGGAAAAGACGTTTATAACCCAGAAGGGTTCGGATGGAATTAGGATGCAACTGCGAAATTGGTATCCCAAAAACATGGTTTACAGCAAGGAACGGCTCATCCAGAGGGAATCGCAGTCCCGTATCCAGCTGAACGGTAAAAATAAAAAGTCTGTTTGGGCCTTAATCCTGAGTCGCCCTATCATCCACTGATGGCCTTACAAACCTATAACCTAAAGGCAAGTTATAACAAGCCCTAATGTTGTCAAAACCAACCAAATTCGATGCAACAATGGAAGGCTTCGCCCTAACTTCATCTAATGCCTTCTGGAAGTTGGCAAGTTCATCCGGGCTCGGGGCACCGACTAGGGATACTCAACAGACAGCTTCGCTCTAACTTCATCTAATGCCTTCTAGAAGTTGGCAAGTTCATCCGGGCTCGAGGCACCGACTAGGGATACTCAATAGACATGGCTATACTAACCTTATTAGAAGTGCAAAAAGGGAGCTACTAAGCAAAGCACACAAGTCTATAGGCGAAGCCTAGTTCCAAACTCCAAGCAAAGGTAAACAAATGCAAAATCTAGAGAGAGGTAAGAGTAAATCAAGAGAGAGAAATGTGCAAATGAAAAACAAAGCAAACCTATATAGCAATAAGACAAAATCCAAGGACCAACTTACCCTTGGGCGGGAAACAATATTGGCCTTTGGATTTCAAATATGCAAGGGCACGATGGTCCTTTCATAACGAGGGCGTAAATGCCTCGATAGACGAGAAAGATAGGGGACAGCTGGACGGGCATCCCAACCGTCTCCAATACAGATGTCATAAGAAATGAATGGTCACAAACATAATTAACCAATTAAGAAACACTAGCTGACAAGACCAGGCTTCGCAGGGTTAAGAGGTCACCTTGGTATGGCGAAGCCAACCAAATGCCTATATCCACCAGTGACAGGGTTCGCACACTATGATTTTCTCATATTCATTCACCACGAAATCTAAAGGCTTCGCATAGAGAAATCTGTGCCATAGGATTCCTTTATTGCGACACCTAAAGGCTTCGCATGGTGTTACTCCTACTAGAGAGTTTATCTCTACTGCGATCGCTTGCGGCTTCGCACATTAATAATCAGAGCTTATACCTTGGTGTGACCCCTAGATGCTTCGCATAGTGATAATCCTGTTAGGATTTTCTCTACGGCGACCCTTAGAGGATTCGCAGTGATATATCCTTGAAAATATTCTTATTACAAGACATAGAGGCTTCGCATAGGAATAAACTTTATTCCCTATCAAGATGCATGCACCTAGCAATAGGATTCGCATGGATGAAAAATCTAACATATATCTCTACTACGATTCCTATGGGTATCGCATAGATAACATGTTTCATAGTACCTATTTGCGATTCCTCGAGGATTTGCATATAGACCTGTCATTTTACAGAAAGTGGATACATCCCTCGCTGCGCCACTCCCAGGCTTCATAGCGTGGCACGGAGTACGAATAAGCAACCATTTCAAGTCATAAATAACTTGAGACTTCTTTTGGGGGGAGTAGTGATGGTCTACCATTGTATTGGGCCTAAGCAGGCCCATCACGCTCACCCTAAGGGCATAAGAGGAATGCAAGGCACACCAGGGTTTCCCTACCCTGACTACTATATAAGCTAAGGAGGACCCTCCAAGAAAGGTAATTGAACTCTCACTTGACCCTTTATACACTTTACCTAGCAAACACTCTATTGACTTAGGCATCGGAGAGTTTACGGGGATCACACCCAACCTCTGAGGCCTTGGCTTGACTGTGCAGGGACAGGACCAGCAGGTGAACCAACACCGGAACAGCAAGATCAGGACACGATCTATCACATATAATGTTGAGCAATGCCCACTGTTGGATTAAACTTTTTAAAAAAGAAGTATTCAAACATGCAAAAATAATGTTACCTTATCAAGACTCATATTCTTATTTGCTGCAATAACTTTATTTTGTTTTTAAAGTTCAGTATATGCATGAATGATATGATTATGTGCTCAGTATTCGAATAGTTAGTAGAGATGCTTGTGTACTTGATTATAGTCCATTCTAAAGACTCATATTCTTATTTTCTATATCCTGAAAATAAAATCTCGTCCTGTTCTATGTATTGGAGGTTTTGTTGTAGGGTTTTAAATTGATTCTTAGCATTTCTCATCAATTCCTTCTTTTTTTTTTGCTTAATTGACTTGGACACCCTCAGATTTTTTTCATAAAGGAAATCCAAGCAAGCATAGATCAAGTATACTGAAATTTTTCAGAGAACTTCCTTCACAAGATTATGATGGTCAGGTTCTTCCAATTACTGGCCTTTGGAACACTACAATGCCTTTGGAACATTCCTACATTATTCACTCATGTCGTGCTCTTGTATGATATAAATGATAGATTGCAATTGATTTGCTTCAAGCAAAATGTGATCTTGTATGATATAGGTCATAGATTTTTTTTTTGGCAAGGCACATGTAATAGTTTATGCTAAACATTGTTTTGATATATAATTATAATATATTGTTCAGAGATCTTCAAGACCTTTAAGACATTGTATTAAATTTTCTTTAGTTATATTTATTTATATTTTTTAAATTTTATTTTTTTTATTTGTATGGATATATTATGAAAGTGTAAAATGAATTGTATTAATTAATATATTTTTATTTTTTATCAAAAAAAATTTAATATTATTTTTATTTTAAAATAATTATATTATTTGATAATCACAGAAAAATAACTTAAAAATAAAAAAAATCATCTAAAAAAATTAATTAGTAATTATAAATAAATATATATATATATATATATACACTATTTTTTTTGCTAGGTGTTGCCTAAACAGTGGTATCTCAGCCCCCGTTTTACGGTTGACCAGACTAATCCACTGTCCACCGCCCCGGTGCCCAGGGACGGGAGCTATTACTGCACCCCGCGTATCCGTGTACTAGCCGAGCAATGTCCCAGGTGAGGATCGAAACCCTGACCTTGAGTGCATATGCTCACACATCCAAAGGCTTACGCCAGTTGGACTACATCGCTCGGTGGTAAAATATCATTATATTTGATTATAAATAAAGTAATGTATTCATCTTTACATTGCATTACTAACCAATCCAAACATGTAAATGTAATCACAATTCCATTCCATTCCATTACATTCTTTAACCCGTTACATCCCCATTACATTCAATTACATTACATCTTACCAAACATAGCCTAAAGGCTTCGGTTTTCTATATTTCCTTCTTTTTCTTCTTACATAAAAGTGGATTTGGTGCCTGAAAAGTTTACAAAATCGAGTTAATCATATGACAGTGCAGAGCCTCCTGAAAGCAGTTACTAGAGAAAATCATAAAATGAACATGCTTGTATTTCTCTGTTCCATGTTTGTAATGATCTTTGTTTAGTTTGACAAAATCAATTCATATCATCAAATCCAGGAGGTGGGAAGATAAGGACACATTCATGTAAATCCATTAAAACAACAGAGCATAAAGAAGGCAGGCATTGAACATTTCAAGATTATATTGGGAAAACAAGAAAAAAAATACACATTCAAACAAACTGGATGTCATCAAATGGAGGGATAAGGCTGAAGGATACAGTGCAACATCTTTTGTTCACTTCTTCTCAATTGGAAACAATTCAATTCAGCCTACATTCAAAGCAATTTGGGCTAGGATGGCTCCTCCAAAAATTAAACAATTTGCATGGCTTGCTTGCCACAACCGTCTATCTTCCTTGCAATTGTTGGAAACAAAAAGAATCATCCAAAGAACAAGAACTTGCACAACCTGTCATGCCTCTGATGAATCTACCGAACACTTGCTCCTTCACTGTTCACAAGCTTGGCCTATTTGAGCATGGTTCTTCAACAAGCTCGGTATCAATTTTGTAATACCAAACTCCGTTGCTCTATTTTATGAGCTTTGGAAAGATGCTCTCCCCTCTTCTAATTATAAAAAAATATGGAGAGCAATTTTATTTTTTCTGATATGGGAAATTTAGAAAAACATGAATCATAGGATTTTCGATTCGAAGAACTGGAATTTGGAAGATACAATTTTCAAATTTATCTCTGATGTGGTTTTTCATTTCAAAACTAGTTTTTCTAATTTCCTTGACACTTCAATAGATGTATTTAAATGTTCTCGTGCAATTTTCTGTATGCACTAGTTTGTAATTATCTTGTGGTGATGTAGTCTTAAGTGTGCGAAATCATCAATTTTAGGACTTCCATTTCTTATGGGCTTTTAATAAATCTCCATTTATCAAAAAAAAAAAAATACATATACCTTAGCTTTCTTTCTTTTAAATTGAGGTCTATCTTTGACTTTCGTTTTTTTTCTTCCACCATGCTCTTTAACAGGATGTACTTTCAGATTTGGATCTCTTGGACCTTCATCTTCACCATCCGAATGTTCAGATTCCTCATTTGTCAATATGCTTTTGGTCATTTGTTTTAACATTTTGTGTTCTAACTCAGTCACATGTGAGCGCTCTCTTCAGAAGCTTTGACAAACTCATGTTGGAAGGTAGATGGCGGCTCAAGGTGTAGCGAATTTCTGAGACCAAATATGAGAGGGACACTTGGAGCCTGCATAATAACTAAATTTTTAGGAATGTTTTATACGCGGTCTGATGTTTATTCCAGATAGGGGGGGGGACTCTTCTCTCAAATTTTAAGAAGAACAAAAAAAAAAAACTATATCCACTTGCATTGTTGTCTACATGACAAAAGTTTGGATTTGGATCCTCTCATGTTGGGGATTTTTCTTTTTGAAAAAAATCGAGAAATCAAATTAAAAGCAATCGGCAATACAAAGAGGTGGCTGATACCACCATTCGACAGACTCTGACATGGAATTCACCGCTCTAGCAAGCCTATGAGCAACTGAATTCGCAGAGTGCGGCACATAAGAAATTGAACTAGAAACTAGATCATTTAACAAACTACAACAATCCATAATAAGCATGCCAAAATGGCTTCTATCATCCTTCCTAGATCTGCAGGCTTCCACCAACACTTGAGAATCTGTCTCAACATCAACATGATCAATTCCATTTGCTTTGAGCCATGTTAATGCTTCTTTGCACGAGACTACCTCTGCAATACCCAGATCAAATGGACAGTAAACTACAATGCTTCTTCCTGCCACAAAATTTCCCCCTGCATTTTGCACAACAGCAGCTGCACCCATAGCTTGACTTGATGCAAAGAGAGCGGCATCTATATTACACTTAATCCGACCTGATCTTAGAGGACACCATTCTGAAGCACTAGTCTGAGAAGCTGGGTTGTTCATCCCATCTGCAATTTTAATACCCCTTGCCTCTTTCCATTGTCTAACGAGTTGTAAAGTTTGAAAAACTGCTCCTCTACTGTTAGGATTTGCATTATCCCACACTTTCTCATTTCTTAAGTTCCACACTGTCCATAAGATCACTGCCACCTTCACCCGATCATTAATGCTAAATCTACTCACAACGTCCATCCACAATTCTTTGATTGGCTTGCTCGGTTCCCAGCTGTAATTCAATCTCGACGCTGCCCAATATTCCTTAGCTATGTCACAGAAAAGTAATACATGCTCTACAGATTCTGACCTTTTGGAGCACATTGGACATAAATCATCAACAACTATTTTCCTCTTTTTCAATGCCATTCTCGTTAGGATGCAGTCCTTGCAAGCTCTCCAAACTAAATGCTTCATTTTTGGAGGCATAGGTAGGTCCCAAATACTGTTCCATTTAAAGTATTGAAGACTCTGAACTGATTCTTTCATCTTTTCGAGTAAATGATGGTAAGCTGTCTTGACACTATAGTGACCTCTTCTCTCCCATTTCCAATACCAGAAGTCAAGAGAACTATAGAACTTAATGGGGTTCTCAGTATTCTATTCTCCTCTTCTTCTGAAAAAAGATCACTAAGTATAGCCTTGTCTCACTTCCTTCCATCTGTAGTCATCAACTTTTCTACCAACATGTCAGCCATACCTACTGGAGCTGGGCCCATAATTCACTGATGCTCAGAGTGACCCACCCAAGGGTCTGACCAGACTCTAGTATTCCTCCCGTTTCCTATCTTGATCACACAACCTTCCTTCAAAATATCTTTTGAAGCCATAAGACTACGCCAGGTATAACTAGGATTACTGCCTAGTTTAGTGTCCATGAACGGCGAGTTTGCAAAATATTTTGCCTTCAACATTCTTGCCACCAACGAACTTGGTCGAGTAATCAGCCTCCATCCTTGCTTCCCAAGGAGGGCAAGGTTATGAGCATGTAATTTCTGAAATCCCAGTCCACCTTCTACCTTATGACATGTGAGTTTCTCCCACCGCAACCAATGAATGCCCTTTGATGAATTACTAGTATTCCTCCACCAAAAAAAATTTAACATACGCTCCAAGTCAGCACACAGCTCTAATGGCATAAGAAAAACACTCATAGTATAGGTAGGTAAAGCTTGTAAAACAGTTTTGATAAGAATTTCTTTACCAGCTTTGGATAGTAACTTCTGTTTCCACCCATTAACTCTTCGCCAAACTCTATCCTTGATAAAATCAAAAATTCCTGTTTTGTTTCTTCCCATATAGGCTGGCATCCCCAAATACATACCATGTTCAGTAGTTTTCTTTACCTTTAGCAAATTACAGATATCCAGTAGCAAATCATTCGGAGTGTTGGGACTGAAAGCTGCCGATGATTTGTGGAAATTAATAACTTGACCCGAGGCCTGCTCATAATCCTTGAAACAAGTTTGAATAGCCTCTGCTTCTGTGAGATTTACTCTGAAAAAGAAATAACTATCATTCGTAAAAAATAAATGAGATACCATTGGTGCCTCTCTAGCAATTTTACATACATGGATTCTGCCTCTCCTCTCTAAATCTTTCATCAAAGTGGAAAGTACCTCAGCACATAGAAGGAAAAGATATCGAGAAAGGGGATCCCCTTGTCTTAATCCTCTTTGAGGAATAAAAGGGCCCATCAAGTGACCACTAGAGACAATATTATACTTCACTGATTGGACACACATCATTACCAGCTTTATCCAATCCTGTAAAAAACGCAGCTTCCTCATCATCTCCCGAAGGAAACTCCACTTAACCTGGTCATATGCTTTACTAATGTCCACCTTCAGAGCCATCACCCCTTCTTTCCCCAGCCGCTTTCTATGAAGATAGTGGCCTATTTCATAGGCTATAATGATGTTCTTAGTTATCATAGGCTATAACTTTCGGTTTAACCCAGTCAGTCACCAAATTCGGATCATAGTTCTGAGAGGAAAAAAATATTTTTGAAATAGTGAGCAATATGGTCACCTAAACCTGTGTCCCATGTTAACTTATTTCCCATCTCATCATTCAACTGCTCAATATTATTCACCTTCTTCCTTGCCGAAGCATGGGCATGGAAGAATTTAGAGTTAGAATCAGAGTATTGCAGCCAATGTTGTTTTGCATGCTGCTGCCAATAGCTAGTCCATTGATCCAATAATTTCTCATGGTCTCGGCACACAGCAGAATATTCTACTACTGCCATTGGATCGAACTTATCCCTCCACCTTTTCATATGTCTTTGGGCGTCATTTAACTCCTGTCTATACCGCAGCCTGGCTCGTTCACCCCATTCCATCAGCTTTCCTCCACACTGGGCTATTTTTATTTGAATTGATGACCTGCCCGTTTCCAGCTAGCTCTCGGACACCACTTCTCGACACTGGTCATCTAACAGCCAAGAATTTTCAAAATGAAAGACTCTTCTATGACAGTGCATAATGACACATAAAATAGGGAGAAGAATAATGCTATGGTCACTGCTTGTCACCAATAAATTCTTAGCTTTTATCCCATTAAATAACGCCATCCAATTCAAATTTGCCAACACCCTATCCAGCTTCTCTTCCACCCTATCATTCCCTCTTCTTCCCCTTTCCCATGTGAACCGATGAGCCTCCATCTCCACTTCCGTTAATCCACAACTAACTACTGTATTCCGAAAGCCTTCAAGAAGGTAATTCGGATGGGGTCTGCCCCCTTGTTTGTCCGACTGATATAGAAGATCGTTGAAATCTCCCATCACACACCATGGTAGGTTACTTGTACTGTGAATATTTTCCAACATCTCCCAAGACTGCATTCTCCTACTTCTTTCAGGAAGACCATAGAAAAAAAGTCATCCTCCATGGAGGATTTTTATTAACAGAAATCTTGACATCTATAAAGTTTTTTTGAAGAAGATAGAAGTTTAATAGAAAAGGGATTCTTCCAAAACATAGCTAGCCCCCCCTCCATGTCCTTTACCATCGACTGAAAACAAATAAGAAAAACCAAGCACTTTTTTTTATTTTTTCTAATTTAACCTTTTGAACCATCGTTTCCATCAAAAAGACTAAGCTGACCTTATTGAAGGACACAGTGTCCTTTGGCTCTTGAATTGTACGTGGGTTGCCCGCCCCACGACAATTCCAACTTAAAATACTCATCTTTGTAGGCAGGCTTGATCTGTCAAGCCCGCCTCTGGTCCGTTTTTTTGGTTCAAAGTCACTTCAGTAATCTACATCGGCTCCTTCCTAAGCCCAATCACCTCTTCACTAAGTCCACTCACTCCTTTCCTAAGCCCAGTTATCTCTTCAACCCTTCTTTTCTTACCTTCCATAATTAAAATTCCACTCTCCTCAGAATCCTCAAATGATTGAACCACTAATTTTGGATTGTGAAAGGAAGTTTCCTTGACACCTGTCCCATTAATGATACCATCCCCTAACTTCGATTGATTTCCACCAACATGGGAATAAATCCCACTAGTTACGTTGGATGTGCATGGCATTGAGGCTTGATTGTTGCCTTGACCAGCAACTTCCATAAACACTTCACCGTCTATCTCTCCGACCACCTCACCTTCCGTCTTCAGCCATCGTGCCCCAATTCCTCCGCCTTGACTCCTCATTACTGCCCGAAGATTATTGTCATAAGGTTTTATATTTCCATTAGCAGGATTATCAAAAACATGCTCATAGAAATTATCTGTATGGCCAATGATGCCACAATGATGACAAAATTGCGTCAATCTTTCATATTTGAATTGGATCCAGAACCATTCTCCCCCTTGTTTCTTCATCTTCATTCTTCTCTTGATAGTTTTCCTGACGTCCATACTCACACGAATCCTCAGAAAATTCCTCCACATTACCCCATAGTTCTTTGGGTCCGATTTAAGAAAAAGACCAACATAATTCCCAATGTGTTGTGCAACTCTTCAGCCATAAAACCTACAGGGATATCATGTGCCTGTATCCAAATCTCCATCTCATGAAGTTCTACTTGCAATGGGATGATTCCCGGTTCTATTAACTTCAACATAAGTAAGTTATGATTAAATGTCCAGGGACCACTCTTAATCACCCTATCTAGATCTCTCTCATGGAATAATTGGAATATATAACGTCCATCTCCTATCTCTTTGACAAGTACTCCTTTCACCGGCCTCCATATCAAAGCCAAAGCATTCTTCATTGCTATGAAGTTAATTGGCCTGTCACTATGAAAACGACCAACCATACTAAATTTTGATGCCACCGTTCTCTCTTCATTCCCTATATCCTCTTGCTCCAAAATCACCCCTCCTTCTTCTTCCTCAGCGATCTCCAAATCACTCCATTTCGTAGTAATAATATCAGCCATTATAGAAAAAAGAAAAATGAAACTAACCACTTGTCAGAGTACAAGACAAAAGCACTTGTCAGAGGACAAGACGTACATAGGTTTTTCCATCGATCCTCTCATGTTGGGGTTGAACATGATACATCATGTTGATAATCTTAACCATTAAATACAAAGCTAATGGTTGAGATTTTATCAAAAAATCAAATTTAAATTTTGAAAAGAGAGTTGTTCATTTTAAATGGTAAAATCTGAACCATTCATTTTGCATTTTATGATAGTCAGTGGCGAAATCAGAAAATTTATTCTAGAAGGGCTAAATACTTATTTCAGATAAAGATGTGGTATTTACATTAAAATTTTTAATTATAGTCTAAAAAAAACTTATAAGAATTTTACCTTGCAATTTATCTAAAAAATAAAATTACGACAAGAAAATAAACTTATAAGAATTTTACCTTGTAATTTCACTAATGCATAAGTTCATTTGAGCAGTATTAAAATGAAATTACGACAAGAAAATAAGTCAATACACGGCAACATGTAATCTAATTAAGGTATAACAAAATAAGAAAGAAAAAAGGCAAAAAAAATTTAAAAGAAGGATAGAAAAGGGCGACAACAAGAATAACTAACCTCACGAAACTTCTTGCGAATATCAAAATCTTGAATAGCAACAAAAAAGTGCTCAGGGTTTTTATCTCCAATAACATCGAAAATGCAAGCTTCAGCACTCTCTACCTTTTCATGATCACATCTGATAAAATTAAAATTGAAGTTTAAACAAAAAAAATCAAGTAAAATTTACAAAACCCAGTAAAGAAAAATCCAATAATCATATGTAACGAAAACTTAAGCAAGCATTAACCAAATTAAACAGCTAGAGCCTAATCACTCATTAGAAATAAAAAAACAAGAAGACAAAATCTTTAAAATGAAATTAAAAAAACTGTTGAGGCAGCAAATACCTAGCAGTTGATAAGCAACCTGTAAAGATTGAGAATAAGGTTTACCCAATCGCTTAAGCTTTGCATGTACGCATCTGCAATACACCCAATAGCAGAAGAACATTATAAAAACTATAACGACAAAATAAAATAAAATTAAGAACTTATGTTGATAAAAAGAAAAGAAAAATCGGGCAGACTTGGTGGTGAAGAGGTTGACAGGAGCACCAAGCATGTCGGCAAGAGCATCATCGGTAGGTGCAATGCGATTAATGAGAAGGTGATGAATAAATGTCCTATCACATAGAATCTTAAAAGGTTGTCTAAATCCAAAACATGTTGTGTAGAATCTCACAGCTCTCCTTATTCTCTTCTGCTTCTTCACTCTCATTTTTGCTTTCTTTAAAATAAAATAAAAAAATCTCAAATTCACAGATGCAGTTCAATAAAAAAAATTACATGTCATTTACGCAGCCATAAAAGGTCAGGAATAAGCCATAACCAGTAACTTTCAAGTCTCATTAACAAAATACATCACACAATCCATTGAAATGTTTAAAATTTAAATTAAGACAGCATTAAACAGAAGTAGCATCAACAGCAACAGCCTAAAAACGTAAATTTAGTTTATTTTACTGATCGGCATATAAAATTCACATTGGTTATCATAAAAACTACTATAATGCTATGCTTTTTCAGTTTAGGTTTGAATAATGAATACTGATAGATTGTCTCCTGGTCCTCCTGGGTGAGCAGTGGTCACCAGCAAGTCCTCTCCCTGCACAGTCAAGTGAAAACCTCAGAGGTGGGGGGTCTCCCCGTGAACCCTCCGATGCCAAAGTCAGTCCGATGTTCAGGTGA
>CANYLF012092218.1:0-11577 GCA_948193215.1 Bocquillonia castaneifolia
GAAAATGAACCAATTGAAAATAGAAGATGTAGCAAACAACTTGCCTGGACCGCTGAGACAAGATAATTTTTATCAGTAGAATTTTTGGCATCATAAGGACACCCAGCAATGCAGTTTCCACAGGCTAAGCAGCTATTCATCTGTTGAGCTTTATTTGAAATAAACAGAGACTCTTCAACATCAAAATTCATGCTGAGCATCAGTGCACTGTCAGGCCCATCAGTGTCTCCTGCTATTTTTCCCATTGCTTCTGCGACAGGAAACTTGACTGGAATGCTTTGAATTCTCAGTGTGGCCACAGCCGAAGCTTCACAAATGCCCCAATCATTCTCCCATTCCTTGGGCCATTTTGAATTTCTTCTAGCACGAATTGGGGTTGGCAGCATAACTCCTGCATTGATTAGAGAACCGCCACCTAGCCCACAAGCCACTGCCGCTACAGAATCATTCTGTTCATATACCTACAATGCCATATAGGTAAATATGCTGTGGTTTGCCATTCAACTCCATGTGGTAAGAATACTATATTAACCGGTAATTACTTGAATTTGTTTACGTGCATACAGATGTGTAGATGGTGTCTTCACAATTTCAAGATGATAGGAGACAATAGCCTGGTTAATTTTATCTTTTAAATGCATGCAACAGCTTAGATAAAGGAAGAAGAGATGGTAAAGGAAAACCTGAAACAAAGCATCTTTTGACCCAAAACTGATGCCTGAATGTTTGCTCTCAAACCTCAAAGCCGACAAGAGATGCAGAGTATCAGTCGGGAAATCCTTAGCTTTCCATCTTCGACCTTTTTCTATCAAACAGACATTTATACCTGCCACCGCCAATCGACAAGCAGCAACAGAGCCACCATATCCAGAGCCAACAACAATAGCATCATAACCATAACCTTCCATGTCTTCACTCCTTCCTTCTGAATGTGCTCGTGTCACCATTTCTCCTTTTTAATCCCAGAACAAACTAGGATAAAATGCTTGTAGTTGAAATGAATTTATATAACTAATGCACGTACACAGGAAACAAGAAATAGAAGAGTGTAATAATTTTACTTCCTGATAAAGTTAAAATCTGCACAGTCATGCTGCCAACATGAAAGCAGTATATATTTGTCCTTAGTGCTCAAGGAACAGTGCTATTCTAATATTTTGTGGAGGATATGACGTGTATGCCATTGGACAACATACTCTGTTTCATTCTTATAGCCTTGCTACGAAAACAACAAAAGTAAAAAAATTTTCCTTAATACCAATCTCACTGAAACAAGAAAAGTAACTCAATTGTATTGCAGAAGAGAAATAAATTCAGATCTATCAAAAAGAAAAAAAAAATCCAAAGAGCAATGTCACTGAAACAAAAAAAAAAAATAATTCCATAGCTTTCTATATTCAGGTACAACTCTTGACAAACACACTATAAAACTACATGAACATGCTGCCAACATGAAAGCAGTATACATTCATCTTTAGTTTAGTGCTCAAGGAACAATACTATTCTTCTATTTTTACGTGGAGGATCAGATGTGTATGCTATTGGACATCAAACATTGTTTTATTCTTATAGCCCTGCTATAAAAACAACAAAAATAAAAATAAAAAAATTCCTAATAACAATCTCACTGAAACAAAGAAAATCAATTGTATTCCAGAAGAAAGAAATAAGGGAAAATAGTTTGTTTTAGCCAAAACTTTAAAGTTTGTCAGTTTGTTCCAACATCTTTACGTTTTTCGTCAATTTTAGCCGACTTAAAAATGACACATGCCACGTGTGCAAGTGTCATATGCTCCTATTATCAAATTGGATTAAACTAATAAAATTTTTAAAAATGAAGCTAAAATTGACAATTTATTAAAAGTTGTCGCTAAAATTGATAGTTTGTTAAAAGTTGTGGCTAAAATAGTTTAGACATATCATGCATCATTTTTAAATTGGCGACATAAAACTTAAAGATGTTGGAATAAACTGACAAACTTTAAAGTTTTGGCTACAACTGAAAATTGAATCAAAGTTACAAACTATTTTCCCAAAAAAATAAATCGAGATCTATCAACAAGAAAAAAAAAATTCCAAAGAGCAACATCACTAAAACACAAAAAAAAAGGACCAATTATAATTCCATAATTTTCCATTTTCAGGTACAACTCTTGACAAATACACTGTAGAATTCAGTAATACTAATATCTCTTTGTTAAAGATGAGAGGTATGATTTTTTTAAACTAAATAACAAAGAATAAGTTGTTGTTCTTGGCATTTTTATATCTCATTTCTCAAGTAACAAGACACTAGCAATTTCAACTGATCTCTGGAGGGCTTGCAGAAGACTATTTATGATCCTGGCCTAATCAGGAGATGACTGGTCTTTTAAGGGTACGTTTCTTTTAGCTTGAAAAACATGGCCTGAATCACCCAATTTCAGGTAAAACCAAACAATAAATGTTACACTAAAACCTCAGTCTTTTTGTCTCCTAACTACAGTGAAATCCAAGCTAGTTCTGCCTGGTTTGCATTAGGCCATTTCAAGGAGCATTTATCATAGTTTTCCTCATGCAACATGTACAGTTTCAGTAAAAGTGAAAAATAACTCGGATGAATCCAGAGCCCATGCAACCGTTCAAAGTATATTTGATTGGTATAGTCCAATCAGAATGACTCATAAGTGACTGATAATTATGGTAAAGCTAGATTCCGAACAGCTCCCAGTCTAAATTAACTAAGAAGCGCCGGCCAAAATCATAGGAATAATGCTTCAAACATTCAAAGTCCAAACAAAAGAAAACAAAATCTATAATTTCAAATTTGTCACAAGTGAAGTGAGTACAAGAGCAAACATACAAGGTAACAAGCCAAGAAGAATGGCTGTTGTGTACTAACAGATTTTGGTGGCTGTGAATTCACCAAGTATGAAGAAGAAGCATTTTTTGTACACAGTACAGCAGTAATCATTAGGAATGGGCACTTAATAAACTAACTATATTAGCTTGTAGGGTACCAAAGCACAAGGCCTGAAAACAACAAACTCAAAGTATCAGGGAAAATTACAAGTCATGGAATGCAAAAGAACATATGCACAGAGAATGTAATTTTTTATAGTGAGACATTGTTATATAATAATTTTAGTTGTAATTTATGTTGCACAGATTTAATTTAATATATAATTGGAAGACACTTATTTCCAACAATATAGATAAAGGAAATTGAAACTAAAATTTGGAATTCTATTTTTCACGATGGGGAGATCAAGTACACCAGTGTACCAGTTGTATAGACTCGACTCTTAAGAAAAACAACCATTAGTTAAGCAACTGCATGGTGATAGACAATGAACACTCACTAAAATTACAACAATGAAGACAATAACACTAGCAAAAATAATAAGACAAACAAATTAACAACCAAAGGAGAAAACCAACTTCCATATCCTCTATATCCTTCATAAGGATCATTACTCCAGTCTAATACCTCTTTACTAGACTTCTTCTTCTCGGAGTTTATCACACCATTGCTTTCTAGTTCAGCCAATCTCATATGAGATAAGATGTGAGGAAAAACCTTCTCATGTGACTTCTCTCCAATTAACAAGTCTGAATGTCCAAACTCATCGACAACCACTCTTTCATGTCTAAAACCAGGTTGGTGCAACTTCATGTACTTGTTAGCAAGAAATGAAGTCTCTGGTGCGACAAGGATAGTTCGACCACCAGAGATATACAGTGTAGAGACTGCCATCTTCTCTGGATGAATTAAATAAGAGTTGTTACCATTAGGGTCCACAATAAACCCAGAATTGCAGATTTTCCTAAGGTGAGTAAATCCTCCCATGGGAAGCTTGGTAGCGCTGTACTCGTTCAACCATTGGTGCATTGTGGGGGTAACATTTTCATGCCAATATGCATTCCCAAAAATTCCAGAAAAGATCTCACATTCCTTGCAGGTGCATCTCTCATATCGTGGTATGCAAAAGGCAATGTGTTTCAAGAGCTTGTGTCGAAAACTTGTCTTTGTTGTTTCCAACAACGGTAGAACATTCTTCCTGCCTAGTATAGCCATTGATAACTGCATTCAAGTTTAAGTTGAATAAGAGTCTTAGCCTAATGCCAACATATGCATAATATCTTAACTCTTTTTGAACCCTAGTTTAGCTTCATTAGCCATAGATTTATGAAAACACTCAATTCATCGAAGTAAGTATATATACTATTGCGACACATTTCTAAAACATGAAAATTTTCCATTCTTTTACCCGACTCTTTTGTCCGGATGGTAACCTGTGTTTATTCACTGTAACAAATACAAATATCAGCTGTGCAAAAATAATTGTATGGCAATTATGATTATGCTTCTCTGTGTAAACACACATGGCAGTTTTCCATTGTTGCAGTTGATCAATTGCCAACATTTTCTAGTCATGTCTAGAATTACCAGCAAAATACTTGCAACTCCTACATAAACACACACGAACAAAGAGACAAATAGAGAGAGTGGTGATGAAGAGCTTACGGGAACTAAAGGAAGCCACATTTTGACTCTGGGAAGTGTAGCAAGCGTGAAGAACATTGAAGAATTGGTACAAGAAAGAGAAGCAATGTGTGTTGCAGAGACATGCCCTCCCATGAGAGTTATATGAATAGCTAAGCCTCCAAGGCAGTGTGCAACTACATGTATCTTAGTTTTCAGTCCATGCAGTTCAAGGATCTTCCTAACTGCTGCAAAAGGAAATCTATTTCGGAAAAATTAATAAACCCACAACAACCTAAACAAGCACTATAATATGCATTTTTCTTTACCAGCTGGAATGTCATATTTTCCAATATCTTCAATACTGAAGCTGTTTGCAGGATTCATGGGGTGCACTCTTGGTTGAAGTAGCCATACCTCATGCCCTTCTTCGAGTAAAGTTCTGACCAAATCTTGAGGTTCTGTTGGTAGCCAGTAACTCTCAATAGAATAACCATTGAGAAGGAGAACCGGATTTAGTTCTTTCTCTCCTATAAGCCCCAGAGGATGTTGAATGCATTTCCATTGCCTGCAACTGATGATATGTCCATCTTCTGGATAACAGACAGAAGACAGAACCAGCAAAATTAAATGCAAGTACTCATGCATTAGTTCAAAAGGTTATGTGAGTTTCTTTGTCTGTTTGTTATATATCAACAGTTCAACCCTTTTTAATCCACACCTTTGAAAATATGTAGTTAAGCCTACTGAATACCTGTTTTTAATTTATGGAGAGTGCTGCTAGGATAAGGCTTATGGCAAGAATCATCTGAGATGAAATCCATGTGACTCCCTCGTGGTATTTGCAATATGTAGGTTCTCACAAAAGTCTGTAGGAGTGTATAGATAAACCTTCCTACCCTGTTTCCTTTGAGGCTTATAAAGGTCTTCATGAGCTCCACGAAGGAAACTTGAAGCTCCCCTTTCAAAATTACCAGTGGATCCCTTGTGCTATTCCCAGCAACTCTTTTGATTGTAACATGCAGTGTTGTTGTCTCTTTCCAAGCATATGATGCAAAGAGATAGGGATTCAATATCTTTTTTCCCTCAAGAATATATCTGCATCCAAATAAGATTCCATGTGCTCCACCAAGTTAAAAATAAAAGAAGAAAGGAATATTTGTTAGATACAAATCTGAAGGATTCGACATCAAATTTTAGCATACTTTGAACCAGAAGAACCTGCAAGAAGAAGACGATAATGCATATACTGTGTGTATGGAGTTCTGCAGTCAACTGCACATAAATCTACTATCCCATCTATGATATACAATTTATCCTTCTCGATTGCTTTAATCACCACACACCCACCAACCTTTCCCCTTAGAAGAGGATGAGATTCTCTCATTGGCAGATTCCTTTCACCAAACCCTTTCTGATGGTGAGAATTCATTTTCATCTGGAGAAAGGCTGTGCATGGCATACCCTCCACATAGCCTCTCATGGTTTCCTTGATAAGAACAGTTGAATTGTGGCCATTATCTATATTTTTGTCAGCGACTAAACAAGGCTTTTGATCAACATTCAAAATGTCCTTTACACAACTTCTGCTGTTGTAACCAAGAACATCATGCACAAGGTTCCTACTTACAAGCTCAGCTACTGTAGCAATAGTAAGACATGGGTTTATACCAACAGAACATGGAATTAAAGAAGCATCACAAACATAGAGGCCTGGGTGCACAGAGGCAGGAGTGTTTGGGTTAAAAACCTGACCATTGTGATTGCAAACTCCTCTTAATGAATCTGATGATGCATTGCATCCACCTAAAAGATGAACTGCTGTGCTCCTATACCTAGACATAAAGAGGAATCCCCCCAATTTCTTGGTAAGCTTTTGAAAGGCTTCGATTTTTCGTGGCAGCAGAGGATCATGAGGTGGACTGAAGCAAATTTTGTTTGTGGCTTTGTCCAGTGTAATATGCCCATCGCTTTCATCATATCCCATTGCATTGAGAACAATTGCTTGGGATGATTTAAGACCTATGATATGTTTTAGCTTGTCAATTATCCCATGAAAGAACCAGTAACCAGTGGGCCATCCGTAAGTTGTAATCCCTTTAAAAAGCAGGTAAGGATAAGCCCTTGGAAGCACAGCAGTCTGCACTGGAACGAAAAATAGTCAGTAACAATAACTATTATAACAAAAATAATCTGGTTGCATATATGCATGTGCATCACATGTTCACCCTTAACCCCACAGCACTCACCATTATAGTTCTAGTGAAGGATACTTACTAATGAATGGATGAATATGGTGTATTTTATTTCACAAAGCTGTCTTTGGTGGCAGCATCTTGAGTCATTCATATTTAGATGGAAAATATGCTCAAATAAGGTGAGAATCAAAAGTATTGAATGGTATCTGCTCAGCCTAAAGCTTTTTACAACACATACTATCTCATTATGATTTACCTTTACAATTAACAGAATAAATGTTGTTGCACATATAACAGCTAGACGATCATAATCACGCAAGTCTGACTACGTCATTGTATTGTGACACAAACTAAACACATCTCACGGAACTGAAAAGGAAAATAAATTATGCAAACACAGAATTTCAACCTGGATTGTGAAACCCATTGAAGATGTGTAAGATGATGAGATGGATGGTCCAGGCCGGTTGTGGAAAGGTATTTTTGGAATTTGCTCTTTTTCCAGTCCAAAGCCATTCAAGGGCGCAGGACTTCCAGCAAGATAAGCAACTGTATTCCCATTACAACTAACTCCAGATCCAAGCGTTTCAGAAAGAGACAATCCTCTCATTCGAGACTGGAAAAGTATTTCAGTTGTGCCAAAAACTCCCGCTGTGGAGAATGAGTTAAGAACCCATTATGAGTCTAACAAAGAAAATGTTGAGCAAACATCTGCAACTATTTATTTGTACCTGATAGGATTACAAAATCAGAGGTTATATAGTCAATCTCGCTTAAGTAAATGCGCCATCTTCTTCTTTTTCCACTGATTTTGTCTTGTTGGATAATCTCATGGGTGTTCTCAACCACATACTTAACTTGACACTCAGTTTTGATAGTACACCCTGCCTGCATCAGAAAACGTACTTATTTGAAAAATATAACCAAGGCAGTTTGATTGTACAGAACACTTATAGTGTATAATTTTTGTCAAGTATTTCAAAGTACATTGCTAATATTTTTTTGATTTCTTAACTTAAAATCTTGAAAGCATGAATACACAGATCAGTTAAGCAGGCAAATAAAATATCTTGCTAGGCTTTGGAAATAGAAAATAGAGCAGAAATTTTGCCTGGACTGCTGAAACAAGATAATTTTTATCAGTAGAATTTTTGGCATCATAAGGACACCCAGCAAGGCAATTTCCACAGGCTAAGCAGCTATTTGTCTGTTGAGGCTTCGCTTCAATGGATGGAGATTCTTCAGCCTCAAAGTTCATGCTGAGCTTCAATAAGCCAGGAGTTTGTCCAATGTCTTTTTCAGCTATTTTTTCCATCACCTCTGCAACTGGAAACTCGACAGGAATGCTCTGTATTCTCAGCATTGCTGCAGCTGAAGCTTCACAGATGTCCCAATCATTTTCCCAGTCCTTCGGCCATTTGGAATTCCTTTTAGCACGAACTGGGGTAGGTAGCATAACCCCTGCATTGATCAGGGAACCACCACCTAGTCCACAAGCCACAGCTGCTACAGAATCATTTTGTTCATATATCTGCGGTTTCATTTAACTTATCTTAATTCTCAATTCTTCACAAGAAAAAAGAAAAGGTAAAATAATTTAATTTAAGCCTTTAAATCCGTGGGATAAGTGGTTCAGAAAAAAATCCATGCAATAAGAGTAATATATCAACTTGTAATGACTTGACTTGTTTTTGTATAGGGACACGGCTATGGTGTCTTTAATCTACAGGAGAAGCAGCAGCTTAATAAAGGAAGAATAGTAATGAAGAAAAACCTGAAAGAGAGCATCTTTTTGACCAAAACTGATGCCTGAAGTTCGGTTCTCCAACCTCACGGCTGACATGAACTTCAAAGTATTAGTTGGGAAATCCATAGCTTTCCATCCTCGGCCTTTCTCTATCAAACAGACATTGATTCCTGCCAATGACAATCGACAAGCAGCAACAGAGCCACCATATCCGGAACCTACAACTATGGCATCATAATCATCTTCTTCTCTTCCTCCTAAATGCGACTGCATCTCCATTTCTTCTTTTTAATCCCAGAAAAAAGTATTCCAGGATAAAGTTCTTGGAATTAACTTACATATATATCACAACAGAACAAAGAAAACAAGTACCGTAAAACCTCTATATACGAATACTCTATTACGGAATAAACTCCATATGAGAATAAAAAATTTCGGTCCCAATTTCCACTAATCAGTTATAAATAAACCTCTATTAAGTTATAAATTCTATATAGTAATAAAATTTATGCGGTCCTAATGATATGACTGTATAGAGATTTTACAATATAACAAAAAAAATCAGGCTTAGACTATTAGATGTCTGATTTGATTGTACAACTACAAGTAGCAAAGAAACTTTTGTTGAATAACCAGAGATGCAGTGCTACCTAAGTTGACAACTGGCCATGACCCATAAATACATTTTTTTTTGAAAAGACCCATAAATACAGGTTAATAAAAATAATGAGAAAAAATTTAAGACCTCAATTTTGACCCATAAAAACAGGTTGATAAAAAAAAATAATAATAAGACCTAGTCAAACACACAAGACCTGCGTTTTGTCTCAGAAGCCACCGTTTTTTAGCTTAGCAGTAGCAGCACCAAACAGTTCAAAAATGCATTTAGTATAATACAGATGCACATGCTGTTGGAGAACAATACTGTGCTCATTCATATTCTTTATTTGTGGAAATAACGAGGATAAATGTTTACTCCTGATGGCAATATCACTGAAACAAAAGAAACTGAAGAGAAGGATAATCAGATCAACTGAAGAGAAGGATAATCAGATCAATCTCTCGATAAATACATACTAAGCTGCAATAAAACTAAGATTTCGTGTTACAGACGAGCAATGATTTCACTGAAGTAAACAACAAAAGACTAAAATTTTTATTTTTATGTTTTTACAGCTGAAGTAACAAAATTATTCAAATTCTAGCAATTTCAACTGATTTCTGGAGAGCTTGCAGAAGACTTCTCATAATCCTGGGCTCACCAGGAGGTGATTGATCTTTTAAGGGTCCATTTCTTATAGCTCGAAAAATAGGGCCTGAATCACTAGTTGCAGGGAAAACCAAACAATCAATGTACACTAATACCTCCGTCTTCCCATCTCCAATTGTGATGAAGCCCAACCTAGCTCCACCTGGTATTTTATCAACCTATTAACGCAGATGACATTAGGCCATTAGGAGAAGCATTTTCTTAGTTTTTCTTATGCAACATGCACAGTTTCAGTAGTAACAAATAAAATCCCAGATGAATCTAAGGATCAAGTCAAAGTGACCGAAATGAGTATAATTGATTGGTAATTCGGTATGTTATAATTATAGGAACTATGAAACATAGTAGACAGTAATGCCAATGCTAGACTAATTCGGTATATTGTAATCATAGGAACTATGCAACATAGTAGACAGTAATGGCAATGCTAAACTCTAGAAAGGATGCAAAGCATATAAATTTGGGATATGGAATTTGTTTCTCTGCCCTTCTCCATCAAACCCCTCACGAGAAAGATTGCCTCCATGGTATATCAACTACGCATTAGAAAAAATAAAGAAATCCAATCAATCAATTCTGTTTTTTTTTTTGGTTAATTAAGTCTATTTAGTAAAGCATTGCCACTCAATACTCGTAGAGTATGGATGCACCGGACATTTTAACTATTGGATTTGCATTTAACACATTCCATAAAATTATTTGACACAAATTCAACCATTAAAAAGATTGGCACGCCCATCTTTCGAATTTATAGGACAGGTCAAAGTTGCTACAATTCAATACTTTTTCAACTTCGTAATGAGAATACAAAAGCAATTCAATTCAAGTGGTTGATTCCAAGCAACAAAACTTGACTGTCTAAAAAAAAAACTGAGTGAAATGCATGATGTCAACTTAATAAATGTAAAAGCAACTCAATTCAAGTGGTTCACTCCAATCAGCATGAATAAGTCAATTATTTCAAAAACAAAACATTTTGTCTGAAATGAAATCAAGTCAATAAAAGACTTGTTCCAAACAATGCCTTACATAATAATTATTTAAAATTTTGAAAGAAAATAAAAGCTGACCTTCAATGGAACTGGAAGCGGCAGATTAGCTCCTTGACAAAGACTATTAGCCCACTGTTATCATCACAAAATAATAATAATAGTAATAATAATAAATAAATATATTGTAAATTATCCGATAAAATTGATTCGAATAATAATTATGATAATGTGAATAATACCTGAAAGAGTAAGGTCTCGAAACGGTTAAGGTCAGTATTGGAAGGCAATTTTAAAGTACCTAAAGAGACTCCATCATCTTCAATACCGTCACTGGAGGCTATAATGCCGTCGTTATTGTCAAGAGACGATTTGACCACCGGTGACGGACTCTGACGGCCGTTAAAGTAGGTAAAGAAGAAGTGGTGGCGGTGGTGGTTAGTAGTTAAAAGAAAAGGGCGGGAGATTGAGAAAGGAGGAGAGGTTCGCACGTGTGAAGGAGTATGAGACACAAGTGTTGTTGTTAGTTGACTCATTGCAGCTGGAGTTGGACACGCCATGACTCGCTCCAAGGTACTGTTTGAACTTGAAGGCAGACAGAAAACAATAAAATAATGAGAGCTTCCATCAGATAATGTCAGTTTTTGTTTATTTTATTTGTGAGGCTGGCAAACGCTGCTTTCAATATACTTAAAAATTTAAAATGCTTTTTAATTTTTTTAAGAAAATTATGTTAATAAAAATATTTTCTTGATTATTAATATATTAAAATGGAAATTATTTAAATTTGACCTTGAAATTAAAAATTTTACAATCAATTCAAAAATCTAAAAAAATAAATATATACATCAAATACACTTTAGTTATGTAGTAGGCCAATTAATGTCTATGCAAGTTTGTAAAGGTCC
>CANYLF012092354.1:0-12166 GCA_948193215.1 Bocquillonia castaneifolia
TGAATTAATTATTGAACTGCTCAAGTGCATATTCATTTAGATAATTTGCGCATATTCATTTTAGATAATTTCCAATTGTAGAGTTATAATACCATATCCCTCATCCGATTGCAAGCATCAATTTATATGAACTTCTTACATTGGGTAAAGTAGGGTGGGGTTAAGGCCACGCCTATTTTTGTTAATGCCAGAGTCATTTGAGGAGACAAATTACAAACTAAGTCCATTCTGTTCCAATGATTTTTATTTGAATACCTGAATTAATTTTTATTCTTGTGTTTTACTATTTTAGGAAAATAAATTCATTTAATTGGAAAAATATTCTTATTATTTGGAAACTGAGCATTTTTGTTATTTCATTTATTTTTTATATTTTAGTATTAATTATTTTCTTAAGGCCTAATAATAAAAAAATTCTAACTTTTTTTTCAATTATAGCCGAACCTTTTAATTAAATCAATTATAGTCAAATCTTACAATTTGATTTCAATTTTATCCCACATCTTACAATTGATTGAATCATGCTTATATAGCAACCACATATTATATTAATTTAAAATTTTAATTATTTTATTTTATTGGTTATTAGTTGTGGTCAGAGCTAAAAGTAAAAAAAATAATTTCTAACAATTATTTTTATAAAAAATTAATAAATTATCTTTAAAATAATTAAAGTGTAAAAGAAATAGTTTTTATAC
Source organism: Bocquillonia castaneifolia (assembly GCA_948193215.1). NCBI lineage: Eukaryota > Viridiplantae > Streptophyta > Magnoliopsida > Malpighiales > Euphorbiaceae > Bocquillonia > Bocquillonia castaneifolia. The sequence goes on from CANYLF012092354.1 coordinate 699, forward strand.
CATCTTATCTTTTATAAACATAAGTATGAAACAATAAAAATTATTAATTTGGATTTAATTTCATTATTATATAAGTTAACGCATTTGTAATTAAATCAATTTTGAAATTTGGGATAAAATTGAAATCAAACTAAAAGGTTTGACCATAAATGAAAAAAATTAAAAGGTTTGGATATAATTAAAAAAATTGAAAAGATTTGCATTCTTTGAGTGATTAGGCATTTTCTTAATTAATTGTTTACAATTGAATATCTTTAACATTAAAAAAAAAGACTTGTATTTTTTTATTCGCTAATTGTTTCTTAAATTATATGCTTATTGATTGTTAAACTACAAATAATTTATGTCTTTAACATTTTGAATTCTTAAAGTCCACTTATTTTTAATTCTAAGTACATGAAGATGATATATTTATAATTTAACAATCTAATGAACTAGTTACAAAAAAATATTTAATTCATGATAATTTGAAAAAAAAAAATCAATTAAAAGAAACAAAAACGTATTAAATAGAATTTTTAATTAAAAAATAACTTGCCCCAAATGTTATCTTATATTGTTTGATTATTATATATATAATTGCTAAATAATTATTTTATGATGTTGGAAATATAGTTTTACATTTTAAATGTATAATTAAAAATAAAAGATGAACGAAAGAAGTATATGTAATTTTTCAATTTTAGACATGACCATAAAGGTGTGTGTGTGTGTGTAAAAACTAATTAAAAAATTAATGAGAAGTGATTAGGGGATTAAATTAGTTTAAATCAAATGAGGTTATTATTATAAATCACTTTTAAATACGACTTTTTAAGATGAAAAATTTAACAATTACTATTTTCAAAAAATTTTAAAATTATCATTTCACCTTTCTTGATTTAAATCAATTTGATCAATATAACATTATTGAAAATTAATTTCATCAATATTTACTTAGATAAAAAATAATAAAAGACAAATATTATCTTATAAAACATTTAATATAAAAAGAAATTAAAGCTTCATATCTGTTTTATCTTTAGTGAATATCATTTTCTAAAAATTACTAATAATGAAAAGAATAAAATAACTAAATAATTAATTGAAGGTTAAAATAGACTTTATAGGAAATATAAGGATTGAATCCATAATTTACCATTTTAAAGTGATGTGGCCTTAAAGAGCGTGGCATTAACCTCACTCGGTAAAGTAAAAAAGTTGGAAAAAATCATCAATGAAAAATTAAACTTATATTTTTTTAGGGGAAAATTTAAACTTCTATTTGATAAGTCAAATAAGTATTAAATGTCATTTATTATTTTTAAAAAAATAAAAAAAATCATTTTAACAAAATTTCACCTCATATTTGTATGCTTATAAAATATCCAATTCAAATTTAAAAAAATTAAAAAAAATTATTTTGAGTAAGATTATTTTTTATGAAAAAAATTAAATAAATTATAGAAAATATAATGACAATTTTTTTTGTAAAGATCTAAAACAATATGATAGAGATATTGTGATAGTTATTTGTAGAATATGATTGATTTTGTATAGTTAAGTTGTTAAAAAAAAATATTTGAAAATTATATTATTAATTAACTATTTGATAAATTTAAAAATTAAATTAATCAAAATACATTGATGATTATTTCAATAAAATATAATTTATGATTTTTACATAATAGTACCATTTTCATCTTCTTTTTTTATATTTTGATTAAAAAATCAAAAGAAATTATTTATCGGTCAAAACTTCTTGAAAATATTTTATGATATAAATTAAATTTTTTTAACTGATATAAAAAAAATTAGAAGAAAATTTATTAAAATAAATTTTTTAATAATGATAAATAATATTTTACACTTATTTGACTTATTTGTTTGACTATTAATTAACGATTTTTCTTAACTAAGTTTTAGTAGCAATTTGATTCTTCCTCGTCCAATTTGCAGCGAAACTTTATTATTGAGAGAACCATGTGTAGCAAAGAATAATGGCAAAATGGAACTGCCACATACTCCCTGAACTTGTCACTTGTGCATGTTGATGCCCCTGCCAGTAGATCATAACCAATAGCCAGTCCTGCACCTAATTAAAGTTTCATTTTCATCTCTAATCCGAAAATAATAATTACAAAAGAAAAGCCTACAAGCATAATTCACCAGAACACATGCTTCAAGAGAATTTTCATTAAAACACAAAATTGCACAATTATGTACATTCCTTGTATTTCGTTATCGTCCCCCTCCCCAGTAATTTGTGTGTGTTATATGTACAATTAAACAAGCTGATTCCCGCCCCACACCTACCCCAGATTGTAAAGAATAAACTAAAGCAAAATCACTAGCCATTAAAAGCTAAAAATCACACACGAAAAGACCATTTACATGGAACTAATTCTTCAGGACAATGCGTCCATTATCATGTCATTCCCAAGGCCAATAATCCTCAGACAGATAATTATGTGTGATGCATCCTTGGCCATAATCAGTAGCTGATGGGAATGCTATCCAAGTTACTAGCAACAACGATGGGCGCTTTCATTGCGTCCAAATGCTCCTATGAAACAAAAACCACCAGCGCTTTAGTTGCAAGATATGCAGTAAAACTATGGAGCTAAATGATGCAACTGTCATAATGATGGAACAGACTAAATGCAGAAAGCTTAAGATTTAAGACAGCTAAATATGCCGATGATTGATAGCATGTTTTGGTGAAATTTAGATGTAGCATACTAGTTCCCCTGAAGATTCTCCATTATTATTAATGCAAATTAAACATAACACCTACTCTACACCCAGACAACCATCAATTACTGTAAATAGCTTGCTGCGTGGCTCTAACTTACCTCAACATAAATGTACCTCACAAGTTGATGAAAATTTTCAAGATAGTAAGCTGGTAAAACGAGGAGAAGGGGGGCTCAAGGAAGTGTGTGGCCTTTTCAAAAATGGATGGTCCAACAGTTGAGCTGCTGGAGGCCGATCTTTTGGATTCACTTGCAAGCATTTAAGGATGAAATCCCTAGCATCTGGTGATAAAGAATCAGGAACAAGAGGAGGTTCACCCTTCCCGATCCTAAACAATGCTTGCATCTGTCAGTGTCACCAACACAAATGAGATTAGACAACTCCATTTGGATCAGAAATGGTACAGTTTACAGACTTTTGAACTACTTATGTGGCAAGATATTAGATACATCTGGATAGCAAATGACATTGAAATAGCAAACTAAAGTAACATCATTATATTTCTATTTTAATATAAGCTTCACTTCTTTCCTCTAGGAATGCAAGTTAGAGGCTCATTTATGATAACTAGCAGTATCCTATTTTCCATGCCAACTCTTCCATTCTATCCAATTGGGGCTGTCAAGAACTCAAAGCATTCTCAAGTCAACAGTCTATTCATCCAGCTTAACACCATTATTATTTAGTTCTTTCACTGAGGCCTTTTCCTAGAAGCTTAAGCATGACTGCCTACTTTGCTTCATCTTGGTCTCAACTGGTAAGTTTTAACAGTAAACTAGGCTCAATCATACCTTTTCATCTATACAAATATTTAAAACTACTTGCATGAGTTGGTGGCATCTGCAATACTCTATGATATAGGAGACCAAGGAATAGAGATCCAGCACAATTTGAAAACAGTACTATGCAGAAATTATGACCTATGTGCACTATAGAATTTCTAATAAAAACAAAAAGCTAAATTTTATCTTAAATTAGTTACACCTATTCTAAGGAAAAAGTTAAATCCTTTTACAGTGGCCTTGACGTACGATGTTAGTTGAGCTTAATCTCTTTGTGTAGTAAGGTATTTTAATGACAAAAGACTGTTAATTACTTGTGTTAGTGCCACAATGAATGCATTGGGTAAATCAACATCTTCCAAGTTCGAAGTGTGGTTGCCTCTAATGAATCGCAAGCACAATAATAACAAAAGACACTAACAATATAATGACACAGGCATAGCAGAAGTAGAAGCAGCTAATTATCCCAGAATAGATAACTAACTACATTTAGATTACACATTGATGCTAGTACAAATTTGAAGAGTAAAACCCAGCTCCCAGTAAGGTATCATCTTCAAGAGACCAATAACACTTTTGATGATAAACAAATGTTAATGCCTATAGCTCAAACCAACATCAAGTTTGCAAGTACACATGCACTTTTTTTTAGCATATTTAACACACACAAAGACCATAAGTTGTAAGATCATAGCATTATGTTTCAATCATATAGGCTTCTCCTTAACTATTTCAAACTTCGATTTGAAGTGTTTACTGTTGCAAGTAGGTACACAACCTGACAAATCTCCATTACATTAAACATAAAAAATGCAAAATACTATATTTATTTCTTTCAAGTAAAACAAGAGCAGACTAGCAGAGCAGATATCTAAACAGTAAAGTCAACAGGAAATAGTTCAAGGTTGACAGGAGAAAAGAAAGCACTTACGCCTTCCAAGTGAGAGTATGGTGGTCGACCAGTTAACATCTCCAAGACAGTACATCCAAGGCTCCACATATCAGCTGGAAGTCCATAACTCTGATTCCTTGAATTAACAACCTACGATTACATCATCAAATTTTTTTATTGTGAACCTCGACCATCTCATGCAAAAAAAAAAAAAAAAGTGATACCTGGAAATGTAATGAATGAAAAATCAATACTTCACAATATCATTAAATAAGGTGACATTACTATCAAAGTACTGTTTAAAAAGAAAGAAAAAAAGCCACCGCTTCCTAGAATTAAAGAGAAATACTCAGATTAAAGTTCACCGCTCACATTAATGAATAGGATTGTGTGTATAGATTTCATTTCAAAGAAAAAGGCATACTGAAATCAAATTTAACATAGAATACAGAATACCACACAGATATAAGAGAACATTTGTTCTTTGAATTCAAAATCTTAAGGTGTTGTTTTACAAGACGACACAAATTAAGAAGGTAACACAAATTGCAATGCTATAAAGATGGGGGGAAATAAAGAAAGGAGATGATAGAAAGTTAAGAAAACCTAGCTACAAAATTTAGAACATCAACGATATCCGTCACAAGCAAAAGAAGGGAAGCAAACCTCTGGTGCCATCCAAAATGCAGTCCCCTTGCAAGATTTAACATCATTCATAGTAGTTGCCTGATAAAGCCAAATCCAAAAACAATAAGTAAAAACAAAACACTGTTGATTTGTTTACAATAACAGGAGATAGGGATTATGCTAAATAGGACACCTTTGCCAACCCAAAATCTGCAAGCTTAACAGATCCATTTGCATCCACCAATATATTAGCACATTTGATATCCCTTGATAATGAAATATTAAACAGAAAAATGTTAGAAAAGAGTAAGTTACAGATGTATGAAAAATTTATTTTGGAATTCTAACTTCTGGAATATGCAAAATACACATGTATGTAACATAAGGATAGGGACACTAGATTAGTTAGGTAAAAGTCACAAGGATGTGTCTAACATATAGGAAAAATGGGGGATTAAATGATTTCCATTTGTTAATGAAACTGAAAAAATTCGAGTATGAAAACATATCCTGATTGGTATGGCATACAGTTTTGTGATCAAAATAATTTAGTACTAAGATCCTCTGTATTACCTGTGAACCACATTCCGGTCATGGAGATATTTCAATCCATTTAAAATTTTTCTTGTATATGCAGACACTTGGGAATCCCTCAAATTATATTTCTGATAAAGCTTTGCAAGCGAACCTTTAGTTGCTAGCTCAAGAAAGATATACAGCTTAGCGTCATCCTGGAACCATTTAACAAATTAGGATAGGCAAACTAAAGCAAACCATTTAAAACTCATTTCAAATATAGCAAACCAACCATTTCATTTTCAGGAAGCTAAGATATTTATCAATTTTGTACATAGTTCAACCCCCTTCGCCCTTCCGCCTAGGGCAAGGCTAAAACAGAATAACTGATGCTCCTTTTTATCAATTAGATTGTCCATGAGCACATGGAAGCAAAATGCAAGATGCAGAGTAAACAATCACTTGCTTCAATATAGTTCTGAATGCACAATCAACTGAATTCAACTCTGAAGCTTTGCACAGCTCAACACAGCGAAAAATAATGCCAACACAAGGATAGGATAAGCCATGCATATCATATGATACCACAAGGACTGCCAAAACTCATTTTGCAGTTTAAAAAAATTTTATTACTCCATCTAGTCAAAAATACCTGTCACGGTTTCAATATAGGGAACACTCATTTTTACTTGTCATTTTGTATTTCCAACACAATATTTAGCTAATTTTTTCACTTTTATCCTTGTAATAAATATGAAAGAGAATAGTACATCACTACTATTTATGTAATTAATAAGGGTATAGGAGTCTTTCCCATGGTGTAATAATGGTTTTCTTAATTTGTAAGTTTTGTGTAATGGCAACAAGTATTTGTGACCGGAGGGAGTACTTGATGCACAAAAAGTTTTGCCATCCCATAGGTCTAGAAATGCTTATATTATAATCCCACTAACCAGAATATTCAATGAGAGTAACAAAGGATTAGGACTTGCTTCCTTCTTTCTTTAATTGGGCGTGACAAAAGAAGCATAATTCATATAAATACTAAATGGTTGGGAAAAGGATGATAAGGTAGTTGTGCCATGTGCATGAATTCATCTCTAGATATATAGAGTCTAAGGCATCTACAAGCACTGCAATTAGTGAGATGTGTTGTAATACAAGAAATGTTCTCATTCTGGTCAACATTCATGCCACAATCAAGGAATGTGCAAGTGAAACAAAGGAAACAAGCAAATCTGGAAAGCAAAGGGATACCTTTTCTGTTCCGAGATATCGAACTATATTCTCATGTTCAAACTCTCTTAGCATGGAAATCTCCTGCACCAATAAATATGGTATAAGAAATAGATACCCAAGATAAAGTCATTATCATCCCCATAAAATCTGTGAGTTATGATGTTGAAGCATAAACATACAAAGTTTAAAATATTTGAGCACATAAATTTACAGGGATAATTGGATCCTATGACATCCAAATGAAGAAGATTGATTCTTCGCACCTGCTCAAGTTGCAAAATGCTCTGCTTCCCTTGGCTTCCTTGATCCAGCAAAGAAACCTCCTTTACAGCAAAAAATAGTCCATCTCTGCAGCAAAACCAAAAAGAATATTGGAGAATTTCAACTGACTTCAGATATAGTATAGCTAGATCATTTCAAATAGTAAAATATTATCGACCAAAATTCTTCCTCTACTATACAGGCTAAAGGCAACAAATAGTTGTGCTCGACTGTATCAAGCAGAGGGGAAATCAGCAAACATCAGCATAAATAGATAGCCACAAAAGAACTAGACCTTCCAAACTGACCATTAGCATTCTCACTGCCGTACTTTAATCTTTTTTTATCATCACATGAGCAAGAGAATGTTCCAAAGATTGCCAGATATGAAACAAATTTTTTTCCTAGATTAATTTTCAGAATTTCTGTAAGCATAGAGCAGATTAGCAATGGTACATGGCACAAACATGGCCATAGACACTAATTCTCGTCACTGGCATTCAACTAGCATAGAAGTGTCTGTCTTCATTCCATATTTCCATTTAGACCATGGGTTTTAAATTTATGAATAAAAAATGGGGGAGGAGCATTCTACCCCTGTTAACATTGCATGGTTGTCAGTTTTAGGTTGACATGAGTTTCTGGTTTAATAAATTTATGCCAACCTTGCATCCTGCAGAAAGTGACTTTTTGAACAGCAAGAACCACCACCAAATTCCAAATTGCCACTTAAAATACCTCACCCATATCAAGGTGTTAGGCACCGGCAATTTGTTTTTCCATGACTTCTAGAGATGATTATTCAAATTTTCACTAAGACCACTGGCTTAGAATGAATTTCAGTACTTTCTGCTATTATACAAATATAAACCATAGTTCAAAAGCTTATGAACATTTGAGCAAATCAAAAAAGGAGATAAAACCACTATTTCTTTCATTAACCCAATGCCCTGTTAATTTATAACTATATTTCAGAAAGGCAAGCCACTGATGAGAATCAGAGTAAAATAACCCCATTTGAACTGCTAAAAGAAATTGTAGATGGACATACCTGAAGCACAATAACTTTAAATATTCTAGTGAAACGCTATTATAACTCTAGATGCTTAAATCACAAGAGCATAAAGTGTTGTATTTAGTATGTTTCAGAAAAGGATACTTACTCAGTCAAGGCTTCATAAACTGTTCCAAAAGACCCACTTCCCAAAAGCTCACCCTTTATCCATGAAGTAATACATCTCAGTTTCCCCTTTGCAGGAACACAATCCGCTGTTCGAATACTATTACCAGCTACATAATCTTCACCAATGCCACCACCATCATCATTTGAAGGAGACAATCTGGGTTCAGAAAGAACTTCATTTTGCACCACTATCTCTCCATTCAACTGTTCTGTTTCTTCATTTCCATCACTCTCATCCTCATCCTCATTGTCCTCACTGTCAGCAATTTCCTCATCCTCTTCATCCGAAGAGCTTCCTTCCTCTCCACCTCTAATCAAATTACCTTCATCATCCCCAGGAGCAAAAGACTTCAATAATTCCCAAGTTGAGCTCCCATCATCAACTACTGGACGCACAAACCTAATGGGTGGTGGTGCTAAAGCTGGCGGCCTATCACCTTTAATCCCTCCACCATCACCAGGACCATTGCCACCATTGCCACTGACACCAACAGACCTCACACTATGTCTGTGTTGCCCTAAAAATCCAGCTCCACTTTTAAATTTATTAAAATCAGTGACACCATTCCTATTTGTATGTAAATCCCCATCATCAAAAACCCTAATAGCTTCACTTTCAAAATTAACACCATTTCCACTTGTATCCACAGCAACTAAATCATTACTACCATCACCATCTTCATCATTCTTACTCTTATTATCCCTAATCCTAGCTCCAGCATCAAAATTAACAGTCTTTCTCTCAAGCCGGCCTTGAAACTTACCAAAATCACTAATAACATTTCCACGTGTCTCCACATTAACTAAATTACTACTGCTACCATCGTTAACCCTATCAGTCACTTCATTATTAGGAAATTGAACAAAACCTAAACCACTCTTTAAATTACTATTACTACTATTATTATTCGAAATATCAAATTCTCTCTTAAAAACTGAAACTTTATTAGTAGCAGCAGCAGTACCAGTAGCGGAGGTAGAAACATCAAAAGAAGCGCGGCGTGCCTTTTGAGCCTCCCAAACGTCAGTAGGAATAGCAAAATCTTCAGGACTCGAAAACCCTAACGATCGGCAAATTACGTCAAATTCACCGTCGATTCCTTTAATTCTAAAGCTCGTTTTAGAATCCGAATCAAGCGACCGAGTACGCGGAGTCGTCGAGCCTTGTGTGAAGAAAAACGACGACGACGAAGAAGTTGAAGTGGAGGGAGAATAAGACGCGTCGTACTCAATATTCTTAACGGCGTTCTTCCTGTCGAGTTTGGGCTTGTTCCGTCTCAGATTTTCCATAACGACAGCGTTTTGTCGGGTTTGGATCATAAGAAAATAGCGGTTTTAGAAGAGAGAGAGAGAGAGGAAGAAAAAAGTTAAAAAGACAGCGCGGTGAAAAGAGAGAGAGAGAGATAGAGAGAGACAAAAGTGAACGCGTATTATTGATGTAAGTGTGTGTGTATGTAGTTGAAGAAGAAGGAGAAGAAGAAAAGAAATGGTCAGGACAAATAAAACTGTTAAAAGTGACGGGTGACAGTGACTTTGTTACAAGGTAAAAGACCAGACTCTTTATGGCGAGCTTTGATGATTGCTATGCTGAGCTCACCAAAACACACCAACTTGCTATCGTACAACAATAAAATTTGGATGAATTTGAATTGAATTTTTTTTTTCCACGACCGCCATGAGACCCTTGAAGATTTTGGGCTTTTTTTTTAGGGGATTTTGGACTTATTTTTATTTCTTAAAAAATTACTATTACCTATCTTTTTAACTAGGTACATTGCATGTAGTTAATTAATTGGAAAATTTTTTGGTTGGTTGGGTTTTGAGGTATTTTATTCGTAAAATTTAATTTGTATTTTGCATTTATTAATGTTGGTTGAAAGTATATAAAACCATCCAACAAAAATAAGCATAAAGTAAATAAAGTATTGAAAAAATCAAATCACCATAATCTTGACCTAATTAATATATTGACTAATCATTCTCAAGTCTATATAAATTAACAAGGTTTTATAATTCAGTACAACCCAACCGATCTTAAATATGATTTTAAGGACAAGCCGATTACCCTTTAAAATCTGTGGTAGAATAAACTTTTAAAAACATATCCAACCTTCAATAAAAGAACAAAAACTTATTGAACTTATCAATTGAACCACCATCTAATCAATTAGATTACATTTCAATAGGAATGATGATGGGTAGCGGTATGGGTATGGTACTATCATATACTTAATCATATCTAAATGATATAATTATACTCATACTCATATACATAACCTAATGGATAAAAAATGTCATCCACATACCTAAACCTATGAGTTTTGGGAATCCATGGGTAGACTTGTTCGTGAGTTTGGGTACCCATCCAGGTCCGCCAACCTTGGAAGGGCTTGGATACTTCATATTGCTTTCAAGTCCGGCCCGAGCTTGATTTAAGTTCGAATTTTCATGGGCGGGCTTGACTTTAAATTTCTATAAAAATTACATGTAAGTCCAAGAAAGCCGACCTAGCCCGATAAAGCTCGATTTATATGCAGGCTTGGGTAGGTAATTTTAGGCTCGAATTGGCTCAGGCCGGCTAGGACTCGCTCCTACAAAAATCAAGTCTGGTTTGGCCCAGCCTGAGCCTGCCCAAACCTGACTCATGAACAGAACCATGGGTAACTCATTACCTAAATCGTTACTTAAGTACTTTCTAAATCATTTGTGTCATTTTTTATCAATGATAATTTTAGTAAAACATAATTCATAGAGCAGTGGATTAAGAAAAGTTTTTAAGCTCAATGTGTTTTTGCACATTAAAAACTACGACACTAAAAAAAGAGTAATAAAGTCTCAAGAAATAAAATAATCCATATAATGAATAAAAAAATCAAAGTCAGTGTAAGGAAAATCCATAATCGCTAAACTATACAAGAAAGTTGCTCTAAGATAGCAGAAGAAAATCAATGAATCTCCATCCATCACAACATTTTGAAAGATCCTCTTATTCCTCAATTTCCATAATTCCCACACAATCAAATAAGGAAAATAAAGATAAAGATTTATAAATTTGTTCCAATGAGGTATAAACCTAAAGCTAAAGATTTACAAATTTCCATTGACCAAAGAATTGATCCAAACATCTTGGTAGGAACTAAATACCCAATAGATATTGCATCTCTTAAAGATATCATTCTAGACATTTGTTGCATGCAATCAATGCAACGTAATATAGGTAGCGTCCTTCAGA
>CANYLF012093355.1:0-12116 GCA_948193215.1 Bocquillonia castaneifolia
TTTACTTTTTAAGCTAAATCATATTACTTGATTACCAGTAAATTTATGGTAAAAAAAATAAAAATTTATATATGTTTTTAATTTTAAGTCTTTAATCTTCAATTTATGCCTTTTAATTTTAGGTCTTCAATCTTCAATTCATACTTCAATAGTTTGAATGATGAAAAATTTCATAAAATTTTCATCAATTTTTTTTAGATAGAGAAGAACAACCATTTTTCAGTTTTAAGTTTGATATATTTATACATCTCAAGATCTAATTACAGCTGCCTAAAAGCCCTAGAAGGATTAGGACTTGTTTCAATTAATTACACGCAACCTTTTAAAATTTAGATTTCGACCAAGACTACATATCACATGACTTCTGATTTGTGACTCACTTTGTAAGTATTTACAGTTATTAAATGACGACTACTTCTTCATGAAAGTTGTAGATCTTGATTTTCTCTTGAATTTAGGCTTTTGAATCACTCAATTCTGAGTGTTCTAACTCAAGTTATAGCTCATCGAACGTGATATACTTTCGACTTGCAACTTCCACATTAAAACTTAATATAAGTATGAATTTAATTTAAATAAACTAATTAATCATTAATTCTACCCTAAAATAGACTTCAAATAATTAGTTCATGGCTATGAGAAATAAAATACCCAAACTAAGCAAAAGCATAGAATTCATGGTAGAAAAATAAAGCTATTGACGTGTATCTCACTTTTCATGTATTTATTGTTTTCAAATAGTCACGACTCCTTCATGAAAGTTGCAGATGTCTATTTTATCTTGAATTTAGGCTTTTCGAGCATTAAATTTCGAGTCTTCTAGCTCAAGTTATGCTCCGTCGAATATGCTGAACTTTCAAGCTACGAATTTCACATTAAAAATATGAATTTCCTACAACAATTCAATATAAATACGAATTTAATTTAAATAAATAAATTAATCGCTAATTCTACTCTAATCATAATCTAAATTGATTACTATAATGACTTTAAATAGTTGATGGCTATAAAAAAACACCTAAACTAATAAAAAAAACAAATTATTCATATATATACCCTCTAAAAAATCCTAACTAATCAAAAATAAAGAATTCATGATAAAAAAAATAAACAAATTATATAACTTTTTAAGTTTAGATATTCAATTTTCAATCGATATTTTAATAGTTTGAATGATGGAGAAAACTGTGAAATTAAATTCATTATTTTTCATGAAGAAAATAGAAAACATAATTAATTTTGAATTAATCGTTGAAGCTTTTGAGTTTCTTATCCACCATGAAATTCTTCTAAACTTTCTTGTTTATTTTTAGAGAGAGAAAAGAGATATTAATTTTCCAGCATTGGTTTCCATCTATTTATAATGCTTAAACCATAACTAAGGCCACTCATAGTTCCTAAAATGATCAGGACTTTTTTTTTAAATTAATTCTAAATAATAATTCATTATAAAATTCAGATTTTCCCTACCACTTCACAGAGCATCTGAATTGCGACTCAATTTTGGGATATCTACAGTCTCCAAATGGGCACAACTTCTTCATGAAAGCTGTAGATCTCAATTTTCTCTTAAATTTGGACTTTCGAATCACACAATTCTGAGTTTTATAGCATAAGTTATGGCCCGTTAAAGTTGCTACACTATCGAACTGCAAATTTCAGATTTTCCCTAAGACTTCGTAGAGCGTCTGAATTATGACTCAAGTTTTGGATATCTACAGTCTCCAAACGGGTACAACTTCTTCATGAAAGTTGTAGATCTCAATTTTCTCTTGAATTTAGACTTTTGAATCACTCAATTTCGAGTTTTTTAGCACAAGTTATAGCCCGTTGAAGTAGTTACACTGTCAAACTATGAATTTCACATAAAAAACCCAGATTTCATATGAAAATTAAATATAAACCCAAATTTAAGTTAAATAAACTAATTAATCACTAATTATACTCTAATAATATTCTAAATTGATTACTAAATATACTTTAAATAATTAGTTGAAGGCTATATATAAAAAAATTCAAACTAATCAAAAATAAAAGAATTCATGGCTAAAAAAATCAAATAAAATTATATACCTTTTAAGTTTAGGTCTTCAATCAATGCTTTAATAGTTTGATTGGTGAAAAAATTTGTGAAATTAGATTCATTGTTTTTCATGAAGGGAGGAGAAAACATAATTAATCTTGAATTAATCGTTGAATCCCTTGAGTTTTCTTATTCACCATGAAATTGTTTAAGCTTTATTTATTTATTTTTAGAGAGAAAAAAAGAGATCAATTTTCTAGCCTTGGTTTCCATATATTTATAGTGCTTAAACTCTAAATAAGGCTGCTCACAAATTTTAGAATGATTAGGATTTGTTTTAATTAATTCTAAATAATAATTCTTTGTAAAATTCGGATTTTCCATAAGACTGCACACAGTGTCTGACTTGCGACTCAATTTTAGGATATATATAGTCTCCAAATGGGCATAACTTCTTTACAAAAGTTGTAGCTTTCAAGTTTCTCTTAAATTTAGGCTTTTGATTCACCCAATTTCGAGTTTCCTAGCCCAAGTTATGGCCCGTCAAAATTACTGCATTGTCACATTACGAATTTGATGCTAAAAATTCAAATTTCCTAAGAAAACACAAACTATTAATATAATTCTAAAATTAATTCGTATAATAAAGTTAAATTTCAATAAATATATAATTTGATATCTTTTAATCCTAATAATATATATTTATAATTTCAATAATTTATAATTTTATGATTAAATTTAACCCAATCCATATATTTTATGCATTTATATATTTTTCAATTATTATGTTTTTAATATGTATTTAAAATTTTAATTATGAATATTTTTAAATCCTAATTAGCTAAGGATTTGATTTTTTAATAAATAAATATATCCTAATTCTAATTGATTAAGGAATTTCATATTTGTCATTAATTAATTAACATAATTATTAAATTACCATTTAAATCTTCATCAACACCTTTATAGATAAATGAACGGAAACAATTTGAGAAACAATTTAAATCATTTTAATTACATTTTTAAAATTTTATGAGTTTGTTTCGATATTTTTATATTTCAGTTCATTAATTTTAGTCAATTTAAAATAATATATATAACCTATTTAAGTAACATATCCTCTCATTACAAAGTTGAATCAAGTTGATAAAATCTCAAAAGATAAGATTAAAGTTGAGAATTTATTAAAAGTTATGACTAAAATAGTTTAGACATATCATCATATCCAAGGTTCTAAAAATCGACCCGATGATTGACCAAAAACATTAGAGGCTCAAGAGTCAGAGGTTTAACCGTGATTAAACCGGGATTGATCCGATAATTTAAAAATACACGTGTATGTATGTGTGTGTGTGTGTGTGTGTGTGCATAGATATTATTATTGATGCTATATAACTAAATATATAAAATAAAATAAGTAATAAGAAGAAAAACTAATTATTAAAAATATAGCAATAGAAAATATAACTATAGTTAAATAGAATTAAATTTATAAGTCATATTTCAATCGTATATATCTTAAAAAATTATTTTTTTATCTTGAAATGAAATAATTAATAATAAAAATTTAATATATAAATATTTCATAGTTTAAATGAATAATAGTCATATATTTTTAATTATTTTAATAAAAAAACATAATTTAAAATTTTTAACATATAAAAGTAAATACAAAAAAGACCCATTTGAACCGTTGAACTGCGGTTGGGTTGACTGGATCATGGTTCAACCAACTGGTTCAAATAGGTTTTTAGAACGTTTATTAAAAATGATTTTTATAGGTTGACTGGCCGTCTTTAAGCCGGCTCTTGAATATACCAGTTTAACCAGTCGGTTCGAACCGGATTTTAAAACCATGATCATATCACAAGTAGGATAAGATATTTTATCAAAGACATATGAAATGTTATTAGAAAAACACACCATTTTTAAATAAGTTAAAATTAAAATAGAATATTGTTCAAAAAAATTAAATAGAATACAAAAATACTAAAATAAAATAAGATTTATAGGTGTCACTAAAGTGAGAAATCACTTAAACTGTGGTAAAAACAAAACTATTTTTGCTAATTAAAATTAAACAAGGACTCTTTTCTACGAATGATATATATTTCAAAACGTGCTTCTCCTCTACACGTCACCCAAGCCACATGTGTTATCTTGTTCAAATAATTGCCATCTCCTTAATTAATTGTCAACCAAACCGAATAGACACTCATCTACTTCTATCTATGTCAAGCGAATACAAATGTTATCAAGCCTTGACTAATTGGTTCTTTTCCATCACACATATACATGGTCAAAAGTAAATTTTTTTAAATATGGCCTTTGATAGGCTCCCGTAAGTGCACGGGTCTATCGTAGCAATAAACTCGGAGTACAAGGTCGAATTCATAGAGACAATCGTTTTAACTATAATTCGATTAAGTTCAAACAAGTAAAACAATTAAAAATAAAATGAATAACCTTTATTTGATTTTTGAATAATTTTAGAAACTATATTAACAAGAAAATAAATGCAAACAATTAAATTAACAATTAGAAGCAAATTTAAATCAATTAACAATCACAATAAACAAGCATTAGAGTTCAAGATTTTATCTAGAGGGGAAACTTAATTATCAATCAAAATTCATTTAAGCAAGACTTTACAAAAATATTTTAATCCTTTCCCAAAACAGAAAAACGAATTCAATTGAACCAGCTATGCTGCTCTTTTGATGCACACCGATTAAAAACAATCGAAATTAAGTAAAATCTTTAAATCAAGTTTAGGTTAATTGCCGTTTCCGTATTAACGTCTAAACAAGTTCAATTTCCAAATCCGGTTTATTTCAACCCATCCATTGAACGATAAACCTAACAAACATACATCCAGGTGATCAATCAAGAAATATGTTAATAAGCTTTTAGAAATCAATTTAAATGAAGAAAGCAAGAAAAACTATATTAAAATAGTAATTCAAAACATTGATAATCAAACTACCCCCTACTAGATTACATCCATCTCTTTAGTAGGAGATTTAATTCCAAAACATAATAAAAATAAACAAACAATCAATAATAACAAACATAAAAATAATTAAAGGATAAATAGAATCAAGGAAAGGAAAACTTAGTCTTGGGAAGAAGAAAAGCAATCTTTAATCTTCATAAATCTTTGTAAACCAATCTTGAATCCATGAACAATGGTATTTTTCTAAGGTTTTTAATGTTTTCTAAGTAAAATAAAACAAACCAAAGTTGCAACTGATGATAAAATAAGTTGTATTTATAGTTCTCCAACCAAAAACTCTAAAAATAGCCTAAAACCCTTTAAAAATCGGACTAAATCGCCAAAAATTGCCCTCCAAGTCGACCTAGAAGCATCTGACCCACGCATAAACAATGTCCAGTCAGACCTGGTAGGTCAGGCCAAAGGTCCGGGTGCAGGTCCAGCTGGAGCAAAACATTCTGCCCCCCTTTTCTCGTCAAACATGATCCAACAGATGACCTAACTTGTAAGGGCAATATCTTGGTCGTCCGAACTCTAAATTGAGAAATTCTTGAGCCTAAAATGAAGTTCAGGAAGTCTACTTTAATTTCTATTTTTTTTTGACATTTTTCTCATTCCATCTTTTTCTTGCCCAAAATGCCCTTGACATTTCAGTGCTACATTTGAGACAGCTTTTGAAGCACGTCGCAGAGTTTAGCTTGCATCTCCTTCGTTCTAGCACCAATTGAGCTGATTCTTTTTGAAAATGAAATTAAACTAAATCCACTTATTATCTGGAGACTTTCATATCAGAACCCTTTCCACATTTAATGCTACAAGCTCCCAAAGTTGGCCGATTCACAAAATCGCAAACTAGCTCCTTTAAGCTCTAAACCTCAAGTGTTGCCTTTAGCTTCTAAACCCTTAAAGATCCATACCTACAATGATTTCACACCAAAACAAGTATAAATCACCTTTGAAAACATAAGAATCATGAAGAAATTAGATTAACACTTGTATGATGCAAATATAAGAGAATTGCACAATTTATGCTATAAATGAACTCAAATTCCCCTAATCTTGTAAGTTAAAAATAAATAACAAATATAGATGCTAAAACCACTCAAATGTATAAGGAATTGAATTAAAAACCACTAAAACATTTAGAATAAAACCCGATTATCAACCTTTTTCGGGTAATTAACATACAGGGTCACTGAACTATTATTGGATTTCAAAAAGGGTACTAATATTCAATTTGTTTCTTTTTGGTAATTAACAAGACTTTCAATTTATTTTGTTTTGGTAACTATACATCTATTTTATTTTAATTGTAGGTTACCTGTTGAAATTAGTGGTTGATTTTTTAGAATTTATGGCTAATTTGACATGTCAACCAGCTCTTATATGTCATGCCACGTCTTACATTGGAAACCCTAAACCCCAAAGAAACCCTAAATTTTCACTTTCCTAATTTTTTTTCTAATAGCTACTTAGAGCATGAAATGATATGCAAGGACTGATTGACATGATGAATATGTAAAGAGTATACACTATTTATTCACCACGTCGTAAATCAACCACTATTTCTAACAAATAAGTCAATAATTGTATCAAGTAACCTCCAATTGAAATAAAATGAAAGCATGATCACCAAAAAGAAATAAATTGAAAATTGGTACCCTTTGTGAAATTCTACCATAGTTCGGTGACCTCCCAGGTTAATTTCCTGACCTTTTTCCCTTTTAACACATGGATTTATACAACACTTATATGATATGTCATATTAAAAAATGTTTCCAAAAAAATGTATATGTTGGCCTTAGTGGCATCAATCAACCTTATTTTGAGTTTAACAATCTTAACTTGGTGTCTAATTAAGTTTCCAAGTGTGTAGGTTGATGTTCATAAATCAAAATAGAAGATTATGAAAGTGATGCATAATCCATTCCTTGGATCAGTGAAATCGTGCCCGTTGCATTATTTCGCACCCACTATTCTTGAATTGCCCCCGCGGCTTATCACCGATCTTGTTTGCAATTCCCAAATCATGCCTGAGATTTCAGCACCAGATTTCAACTTGAAATCAAGGTTTTGTTTCTCAAAGTCACCCCCGTGATTTAATTGCAGAATAATTAAAATGGGACCATGACTTGCCCACCACCCCTGCGATTAAAGGAATAAAGTGACTAAAAATCCTCAAGTCTGGCCAGAGAAAGTGCACCTGCGACCTGGAAACTCACCCCTACAGTTTCAAACAAAACCATCCATTAGACTACTTTATAAAAAGCACGGCCGCAATAGAGGAAATCGCCCCGCGGTCAGAAAAGCCTCAAAGCATTAAATGCAGATTTTCTAGTTGTTAGACACAAACCTAGTTTTGTCTCAAACAACTAGTTTTGGGTATTTTGGCTATAAATACCTATCATAAATGCCATCCAAGTAAGACACATTATTTGATAGCCAAAACTCTTGGAACTTTATTTCTCAAAGTTCTTTGTAATTAATTCTTTATGAATTAATTGTGTGCGGGTAGATAGAACTCTTTAAGCATTCAATTGGGATTGATTGCTTGGGTTGAGAGTGTCTATTGCCTTGTATAAGTGTCATTCTAGTGAGATTGGGAAGCACTTGGGTTGGGTTTAGAGTTAGCCTTAGCAAAACTCTTGTATAGGTCTGGTGTGAGCCTAACAAATACTAAGTTGTGAGTTAACTTGATTAAAAACTCTCTTGTGTATCCTTGGTGGATAGTGGAACCCCAGTTGTATATTGGGAGAGTGGACGTAGGACATTGGTCGTATAAACCACTATAAATTCCTACTTGCATTTTTGTGTGATTGAAATTAAAGTTTTTAAATTGCTAATTCCACACCAATTCACCACTCTTGGTATTTTGGTATAAATGAAAAAAATTCACATGTCAAATACATTTTATATATACATATGAGATAATTTCAAGTTTTACAATCCTTGATTTTATAAATTATAATACAATAAATTAAGAAAAAATAATTTTAAATTAAAAAAAGAGGAAGTTGAAATATAATACTACTTACTATAAAAACAAATATAAAACTATGAATAAGTTATCTAAAACTTCTCTAAATTGTTTGCATCATCCTTGCTGCTATTTGAAAATGAATTATCATCAATGATTAAAGTTATCATTTCGATTCATATAGTTAGCCATAGCGTATTCTTGTCCAATGTATTTAATAGAAGTTTAAATACACTGGAATGTCATGATGGACAATTTACGAAAGTTCATTAATAATGTTTGATCACATTAATAATTTTGATTGCATATGGTGTGATTTTGGTACTTATGGTGTTGTTTTTTCTTTAGGTGCATATCATGATATATACATAGTAATGCAATTCACTATATTAAGCAAAACTTGTATTATTTTGTCTATATCGTGAATAGTATACGTGGAGAACCATGCTGGGAGATTGCCAAAATTTAAACTAAGTATATGCATTTGTGATCAAATTTTAACTATAATTTTGTAAATGGGTTAAGGCCGTTATTATTGAGGAAAAAATTGAAGATCAGGTGGAGATGGATGTGTATTAAATTTCATTTCATATAATTGAATCTTTTAACTATAATTAATACTTAATGAAATTAAAAAGAAATCATAATGCTCATCTATTCCATTCAAAAGTTTTGTTTTCAGCCATGAGGGAAGATCGAAAGTGGATGTACGGGGGTTGCACTGTTGATGGGCTATTTTCAAGTGAATGGGGAAATAAGGTTGATGAATTTCTAGAGTTTGCATTTCAACATCTGAATTTTATGAATGGTGATACTTATATCAGGTCTGCATGCAGTAGACACAAGTGTCAAAATAGTAAGGTTCTAGATGTGAAAACTGTGAAAATGCACTTATATTAAAATGGTTTTGTTCCAGATTATTATGTCTTGGAACACAACAATGAGTAGGCGAGGAAACATAGGGGTTTTGTTAGAGGAGAGGTTGGGCTGTGATGAAGCTGTGTAATTATACATAATCATGCAAGTAATAAAGTAATAAAGTCAAGTATTGCCCATAAAGATTGAAGTTAATTGTGAATTATCTAAATTTAGTTAAATTGAGGTAGAATTGTTTGTAAACTAAAACCTAAATTGAAACTAAATAAAAAGCTAAATTAAACTAAAAGCAAATATTTTGCAAGGTTTGAAATAAATATAGATGAACTCAAGTATGGGGTAAATTTCATTGATTCTCTTCTTTAACCTAATTCGAATATTTCTCATCAATGAAACTAAAGTAAGATATCATTTATAATCTTTTCCAAGACTTATAAAATTGATCCTATTAATGAATTAATCATTCCAATTAACTCATCTTTTGATACAATTAATCTTTGAAAAGAATCAACCAACAGAATTGTTAATCGCAATCTTAAAATGCCCTAAGTTTATTAAGACAATATTCATATTCAAATTAATAAACTTGATTTTGTTAATAAGAGCTCTTATATAGCTAAACTCCCGAAGCAACTATATAATCTCAAATTATGAAATAAAGGTGATCATACTTCAATTAAGCATTAATGCAAATTAACAAAATTCGTAGATTTGGGAGAAATTTTGAAATTAAATTAAATAGGGTTTGTATCAACTACATCATCTCATACTTGAAAAAGAGAATTAGTTCATGAAGATGGAAAGAAAAACACCCAAATAAAATAAAGATTGAGAATTCATGATAGAAGAAAGAAAAACCTTTTTGAATTAAAGTCTTTAATTTTGAACCTTGACTATTCAATTCCAAGTTTGTTTGAATGGTTGAAAATTGCCTCCTGCCTTTATAAAAAAATTCAGAACTCCTTTCCTTTAGGTTTAGCTTCCTTTTATATAGTGAACAAGTGAATCTAGGGCTTCTTAGAATTCATTTTCCTCTTGATTTGGTCTAATTTTGGGTCTTTAAAATTGACTCATAGGCTGTGTCATAATCTGGCTAACCATGACAATCAAACCATGACACTTTCTACTCGAATCAAAAAATTTTAAGCCAACTTTGGGGGCATCATGTTTTTCCCAAACCGTGACACAAATTATGACACCTTCAAAAACTTTATTTTTTTTTCAATTTCTGTGCATCATGCATGTTTTTCAAGACTGTTATCCTAACCATGATATCAAACTTTGAATGCCTCTAGAATTTTGGCTTAATTGAACTTGTTTTGACTTAATTTAGCCCCTCATGGTTAGTGTCATGTTTTTAAACCATGATAGAAACTATGACACAAATCATGACACTTAATTTTTGCTCGAATTTGCTACCAAATTCACCAAATTTTGCAAGTAACCTTACTTATAGATAAATTGAGTAATTTAGCACCAAATTGTATAAAATTAGGGCATTAAACAATTAAATATGAGGTATTTTAATCTTATAAAATATATAAATTGAACCCACATCAGGTTGTCAATTAATGGAACTAGTTTGGAGTCTAAGATTATACATCACACTTTTACCATACAATGTTTTTTAGAAGCTACGAGTCTTGATTTTAATCCTTAGCCAACGGAAGAGGAATTGAATGCTGAAGCATAAAATTTCTATAACATGATTCAAGATCCTGACAAACCGGTTTATGAAGGAAATTTGTACCGTCTGCAACTGTGAGGATGTTAAAAATAAAGTGCATACATAAGTGCTCCCAAGCATAGTTTGAGGATATTTCTACTTTTTTGCAAGAATTATTGCCAATTATTAATCTAATGCCATCAAATTTTTGAAACATAGAGAAGATAGTTAAAGGGTTGGGATTGCCTGTTCAAGTCATTCGCTATTGTGTGAACAACTATATGATTTACTAGGAGGATGATAGGGATTTGAATAGTTGTAAAACCTGTAGGCATCCTCGGTATAAGCAATAAATAAGAAATTTTAGATATAAATTTGTTATACGGAAGTTGAAGATTTTGTAAAAGAAGATGCATTATTTTTTACTAACACCTTGTCTTGATGCATCATTTGTAACTACCAGTAAAATAAGATGACACATGAAGCATGTGATGGAAGATGGAAAGGTGTGTCACTCATCTGACGTCCAAACCTGGAAATATTAGGATAAGCAATTCCTAGAGTTTGCATTCGAGGTTTGAAACATTAGGCTCAAATTATTTGTTGATGGTTTTCAGCCATTTAGTTAGTCAGATCAACAAAATTGTCATGGCCTAGTTTTAATATTAAGGAATAAACACTAATCATATCATGACATTTGCATCATAATTGTGTGTAATGCATTGCATAATATAGATTGGTAGAATAATTTTTGGAGAGCATCAAGGTTTATGGAAGTTTGGGTTAGTAAGGACCTAGTTGTAAGAAAAGTTAGCGGAGCTATTTGTAAAAGAAGTATGAGAGTTGGACTAGATGGTTAGTAGGAATAAGTTTGAGGGGTGATGTAGGCAAATTGTTTCTAGAAGTGGACAAGTGTTGAAGTGGGGTAATGAGAGGTGACAAGTGGCTTGAGATGGGAGTGGATGAGTGGCAATCA
This sequence comes from Bocquillonia castaneifolia, assembly GCA_948193215.1. NCBI lineage: Eukaryota > Viridiplantae > Streptophyta > Magnoliopsida > Malpighiales > Euphorbiaceae > Bocquillonia > Bocquillonia castaneifolia. Next base: position 11,514 of record CANYLF012093355.1, read on the forward strand.
AATAGTGATAATAATAATAAAATATATGAGTTAGTGGAGGATCTCTACAGGAATCCTACAGCTTTTTCTTCATTTCCTTCTCATTCTCTCTTCATCTTCTTTATTTCTTCATTTCTTCTTCTTACTTTACCCAAAACACAATTTTTGAACTTTAGAGCTTTTGAGTGAATATATATATAGTAAGTTTAGAGGAGTTTTTCTTAACTAGAAACTTAATTGGTGGATTGGAAGCTTAATTGAGTAAGTATTGTGTTGATTATTATGTAGGGTTTTGAGGGTTTTGGGGGTTTATGGTTATTATTGCATATACATCTTATTAATGTATGTTAGAGAGATTAGTAAGTGTTAATTGTATGTTTGGCTATTGTTTTTGTTATTGAATTGTTGTTGATTGTATTCTTGTGATTAGGGGACCCTAAAGGCAAATGGATTGAGAGGGGAGGCCAATAGGCTTGAATTGGTTATTCTTCATCTTTTGTAAGTATTTAATTGATTAATCTTGTGTACATTAAGTGAAAATTGCTATAATTGCTTGATTGCTTTGTTTTTGGGTTGAATTGTGTATTGAATTGTTGATTGAGTGTTAATAGTTGAGCTTGAAGT